>JAQZBX010003045.1:0-67611 GCA_029593785.1 Cabassous unicinctus
CGCTTCCTGTTGTGAGGGCTTGCTGCATCAGCCCACTAGGCTGCGCGGGCTGGCCTGCCCTCACAAGGAGGCCCCGGGAAGCAAACCCGGGGCCTCCCATATGGTAAACGGGGGCTCTATCGACTGAGCCACTCCTGCTTCCAGAATGGAGCTTTTTATAACCCTTTTATAGGAGGATGATATCAAACCCTTTATAACCACAATGAGATACCGCTTCACATTCGCTTGGATGGCTATAATAAAAACGACAGACAATAGCAAATGTTGTCAAGGCTGTAGAGAAATTGGAACCCTCATATATGGGTAGTGGTAAAGTAAAATGGTGCAGTCACTCTGCAAAAAGGTTTGGCAGTTCTTCAAAAAGTTAAACACAAACTTACCATATGACCCAGCAATTCCACCCCTAGATAAATACCCAACAGAATGCAAATGAAAAACTTGCATGTGAATGTTCATAGAATCACTATGCATAATATCCAAAGAGTGGAAACAACCCAAATGTCCATCAACTGATAAATGGATAAACAAAATGTGGCATATCCATTTGTTGAAATATTATTCAGTGGTTTTAAAATATAAGTATTGATACATGCTACAAAAAGGATGAATCTTGGAAAACTTTATGTAAAGTGAAAGATGCCAGACACAAAAGACCATATATTGTCATATATTGCATAACTCCATTTATATGAAAAGTCCAGAGACATATACTAGATTAGTGGTTACCATGGGCTGGGGATGTAGTGTTGGTAATAGGGAATGACTACTAATGGGTATGGGGATTCTTTGGAAGATGACGAAAATGTTGGAGCACAACTTTGTGAATATACTAAAAACCACTGAATTATATACTTTTAAAGGGTAAATTTTATGATATGTGAATGATATCTCAATTTTTAAAACCTTGTATAAGTGAGTAACTAATATTAGGAGAATAGCTATTGTGTTTTAGAAAAAAAAGTTACAATTCTTAAATTTATCTTTAATTTAAACTTCTGCAGTTTATACAATATTCATTTAAAAATAGTGCAGATTGGAGAAGCAGATGTGGCTCAAGCCTACCACACGGGAGGTCGCTGGTTCAGATCCCAGTGCCTCCTAAAGAAGACAGCAGGCTGGCACAACAGGCAGGCATGGCAAGCTGACACAACAACAAACACAAGAAGAGGAAACATAATAAACATAATGAGAGACACACAAAGCAGGGAGCAGAGGTTCCCCATGCCTCCTAAAGAAGACAGTGAGCTGATAAGATGGGCAGGCATGGTGAGCTGATGTGAAAAGATGACACAATAAGAGACGCAGGGAAGAAAAACAATGAGAGACACAACAAAGCAGGGAGCGGAGGTGGCTCAAGTGATTAGTCACCTCCCTCCCACATCAGAGGTCTTGGGTTTGGCTCCTGGTGCCTCCTAAAATGACACAAGGAAGATGAACAGTTACAGCAAGTGAAAAACAAGGGGGTGGGGAGAAATAAATAAAATAAAATAAATCTTTTTAAAAAATAGTGCAGATTGGCTGCTATCCATTCTTTAGAAAATAAGAATTAAAAAGAATCAGACTATTCTAATGGAAGAGCAACAATCCCCCAACTACAGGGGCAATGACTAGTGAAGAAAGATGGTCCATTGATGGACCCTTGATATTGATGACTATGCTTACGAGCCTTTTGCTCTTGAAATTGCAACTTAGCCTAGTGTTGCAGAGTACCTAAGAGTTACCTCCTGAGAGCCTTCTTGTTGCTCAAATGTGGCCTCTCTCTAAGCCAAACTCAGCATATAAATACATCACCTTCCCTCCAGCAAGGGACATGATTCCCAAGGATGAGCCTCCCTGGCACTGAGGGATTACTACCAGGCACCGGCTGGTGATACAACTGGAAAAAAGACCTTGAGTAAAAGGAGGAAAAGGTAAAGACAAATGAGTTTATATGGCTAAGAGATTTCAAAGTGAGTCGGGAGTTCACCAGAGAGGTAACACTTATGCATGTCTCAGCAGGATATCATAGACAGCCAAAGTAGATACTACCCCAAATAGTGGGGCTCCTGAGGGCTCCAGAGACACCCAGTTCCTATAGACATGGCAGATAGCTCTGGAGTTTGGTGCCTTGCCAGTGGGCCCTACTTTGGAGTTTGTGCTCCCAAGTGTGACAGAGTTGGACTCAGATATGACTTCTCTATACATGCTTCTTCTGTCCCCTTTATTTGAACCTATAGTTGGTGCTGGATTTGGTAGGTGTATGTCCAAGAGACTTGAATCTCTCAGCTGTCCATGTGCCAGCTGGGCCCTGAGCCTCAGTGGAGTTGCAACACCAACTTTCCAGTTCTTTGGACTCACCCAGGACAACTAACAAGGAGGTAAGAATGGACAACCACCACGCCAAGGAGCCAAGAGAATCTACAACTGCAAGCATTAGCCATACGGGATTGAAGCCCCCTCTCAATTAGAGGTGGAGTGGGCATCACCAACCCAGAATCCTCAGGATTGGTGAATAAAATATGGACTAGAGTAGACTTACTGGTGTTCTACTATAGACTTATTATGATTCTATCAATGGAAGAAATTATATCATTGATTTGGAGACAGTGGCCACTGGAGGTGCAGAAGTCAGGAAGAGGGAAAAAGAGGTATAATATGGGGGCATTTTCACGGCTTGGAATTGACCTGAGTGGCATTGCAATGACAGATACAGGCCATTATATATCTTGCCATAACCTACAGAACTGGGTGGGAGAGAGTGTAAACTACAATGTAAACAATAATCCATGATTAATGGCAATGCTCCAAAATGTGTGTATCAATTACAATGAATGTACCACACGAATGAAAGAAGTTGTTAATGTGGGGAAAAGTGAGAGGTCTGGGGAGTGGGGCATATGGGAATCCCTTATAGTTTTTTATGTAACATTTTATGTAATCTAAGTATCTTTTAAAAATAAACAAAAAACATTTTAAAAAAATAAACAGACTGAAATGATAAGCTTAATGATATATAGTTCCTGCCTGCATGGATTTCCTCATCCAGTGGAGTAGACAGACAGACAAATAATTACACTACAATGTAGTGTATGGAAATAAATAAAGAGTGTGTACAAGGTATTAAAACACAGAATAGAGACGGTCTAATTCTGGGTGGTCTCAGGGTTTAAGAAGCTTCATTGATAGCATAATTTTGTCTGAGTCTTGATGGAAGAATGTATATTCACCAGCCACACAGGCAAAAGGAAAACATGTGCAAAGGCAAAAAGGTCTGGGAGAGGATGTCAGCTTCAAGGACCTGCAAGTTACTCTGTTGGGCCAGAACTTAAGAGCTCCTGCAGAAGAGGAGCTGATGAGACTTAAAAGGGTTTATTCTTACAATGGAAGAAGCCTTGACCTTTTTTGTATAGGAGATGGAGAGTCATCAAAGATATTATTCAGGGAAGTGAAATGCTCAGATTTGCAACTTACATAGATCAGGCTGGCAGCAGTGTGGGGCAAAGATTGGCGGAATCCAAGAATGGAGGCAGAGAGATCCTTAAAGCAATAAATGTCTAAGGCAAGAAAATGATGAAGCACTGTTAGCAGGAATAGAGACAAGGTGACCAGTTAGAGAAATATTTAGAAAGGCACTGTGTGCTGAAGGAAAAGGAGGACTTTTGAGAATGACTCATCTCTGACTCAGGCATGAAGAGCATCAAGGTTTATGTTGTTTGTCTTTTTAACAAATTGCATTTAAACTGTACTGTTGAGTTTGAAGTGCTTGTTCCAGGTGTGGAGATACAGTAGGCAGAGTTTTGAGTGTGCAGCTTGGGGGAGAAAGTCTGGGTTGGAGATATGAAATTGAAATATTATTAAAACCTACTTGAAGTAGTGGGATGGGTGAGATTACCCAAGAAATATAGAGAAAAAGAGAGTAAAAGACCAGAAGCCATCAGAAGACTAGATTATGAACAGGAAAGCAGAGTCTGACACATACTGCTCAATAAGTATTTGTCAAATGAATGAACAAATGAATACAATATTTGGCCCCCAGGATAGCAGTTAATATTAGGAGATGTATATGGAATCAAGAAAGAAGGATGCCACAGAATCTTATTTTCTAGTTGTCTGTATATCATGATGAGAAACAAAATCCAATCTTTGATATTTACACTATACATATATATCATGTTTCCCCAGCTTCCTTTTAGGCAGAGACTTGTATAACCCATAATTCTCTGGTGCTATTAGTAAACTTAAATCATTACCTCCATCAACAAACACATTTTCATTAGGAAACAGCTTTGGGGGCAATCATTTTATTTTGAATTGTCTGTTAAAATCCCTTCTTATTTAACTGTCTTATTCTAGCTACCAGTTATATGCTTTAACTGTTTATTCATGAATTCACTCAATAAACATTTATTGAGTTCCTAATATATACAGGCACCATTCTAGGAACTGGATATACTCAGGAATGAAAGAGAGGACAAAGTACTTGCTCTCATAAGTTTGCATTCTAGAACAAGACATAAGTTTGCATTCTAGAACAAATAAACTCATAAAAGTAATCTCAGGTAGCAACAACTATTGCAAATAAAAATAAACCAGGTTCACAGAATAGAGTGATAGAGTGCTACATTAGATATTGCAGTCCAGGAAGTCTTCTCTGCAGAGGTGATATTGGAGTAGAGACCTGAATTTTGGAAGAGGTGAGCCATGGGAATATCTAGGAATATCTAAGTGAGAGTGTTACAGACAGATGGACTAGCAAGGTCAAGTGCTCTGAGATATGACCTGGTCTGTCTGAAGGAACAAGAAGGCTGACGTGGATGAACGTGAATAGGAAGTGAGAAGAGTGGCAGCAAAAATAAAGCTAGAGTGGTAGCCAAGGGTCCAATAGCAAGGGCCTTGCAGGTCATGGTAAGACATTTAGATTTTATTCTGAGTGTGATAGGAAGCCAAGATGTGTGGACAGAAGGGTATTGACACAATCCAGCTTGTGGATCATGTTGAATGGTAGGGAAAATAAATTATAGGGGGACAAATTACAGAATCAGGGGACTAGCTCTGAGACTATAGCAATAATCCAGAAAAGAGATGGCTATAGTTGGTTACAGAGGAAGAGAAAAGAACTCACCAGATTCAGGATACATATTGAATACATAACAAGCAGTGGAATCTAATGGATTGAACAGGGAGCATAACAGGAAAAGCGGAAATATGGGTGTTTGGCCTGGATGAATTGTGATGCTGTTTATTGAGATGAATAAGAACATTAAGAGAGGAGTAGTGTAGGTAAAAACGAGGTGCATGTTAAGTTAAAGAACGAACCTCTTACACATCCAGTAGAGATATTGAATAAGTCGTTGGGGTATCCAATCCAGAGTTAAGGGGAAAAGTCTTGACTGGGCACAAATTGGGGAGTTCTCAGCTCAGAGATGAGATTGCTGAGGAAATGGGTATGAATAGAGAAGGGAACTGAGACTGAGTTCTCGTCTGGAAGGGAAGGAAGACCTAGCAATGAACAGAAAAAAAGGCAGCCAGTTAGAAAGGGAAAAAGACAAGCTGATGTGGTGTCCTGGAAGCCAAGAGAGGAAAATGGAGAAGGGATAGTTTACTGCGCCAAATGCTGCTGATATGTGAAGTTAGATAAAGACTGAGAATTTAATGCTAGGTGTGGCAACATAGAGGTCATTTGTGACCTTGATGAGATATTTCTATATGGAGTGGAAAAGGGTGAAAGTCTAACTGTAGTGAGTTTAAGAAAGAGTGCTGTGAGGGAGTAAAAGAAGTGGGTTCAAGTTCAAGGTCCAGACAGAGAATGAGGAAGAGAAGAAAACAAAAAACTGATGTAGAGTTCTACCGTAAAGGAGAACAAAGAAATGGGCAGAAGTAGGGTGGGATATGGAGTCAAGGGAGGGCTGTGTTCTTTTTTTAAAAGCTTGGATATATTATTCAGCATGTTTTATCCTGAGTAATCTAGTAAAGAAAAAAAGAATGGGAATGCAGAAGAGAGAAATGCTCAACAGAGCCTTTCAGAAGTTAAGGAAGTGCAGGCAGGACCTGATACACAAGTGGGTTCCAAGGGTAGGAGACACGCTTATCTCCGGCACAGCAGGAAAGGCAAAGTATTTGGGTCCACGTATAAAAGAGTTGATAAAGTTGGTGAATTTTCATTTCACAGATTAAAAAAGAAAGATTAATAAGTAACTTCCCAAGATCCAGGAAACCAGGATAGTTCATTTAATTTTTGTCTAAAAGTAAATGTGACATCTGTTAAAAGCTGGACTAAATGGGACATAGTATCATTACTTAAAAACAATAAATACCATTATGTTTGTAAAGTAGTTCCGGTGTGATATTCTGTATAAGAATAAAAATGCTATACAGTTTTGAATTTAGGAAGTAGTAGGTTTTACATATCAAATAACATGAAAGGATTGACCTTGGAATCCCATGAAGGAAACACAACTGGAAGATTTCCGGGGTCAGTTGACTAGCCTGACATTAAACAGGAAGACATCAATAGCAGTATTTACTTTAGGAATACATATTCAAATCAAAAAATGCTCAGAGGGGTATATTTCCCTACAAAATAAACAAAAGGTAAATGAACTAATAATTATCTTCTCAGTAATAGTAAATTTTCACAAAGCACTTTTAAATAATTAAAATTTATTTTACAGAGGAGGCATTCAAAAATCCTTTGTAAATAAATATATAAATGGATAAATAAACTTTGAAGAAACATTGAGAAGCTTTCTGGTTCCTATGAATAGTTGAATAATTCTTCTATACATGACATGCTTCCCCTTCTAGAACATTACTCACGGGTCCTAAAGAAGAAGAAGAAAAAAAAAAAAAACTTACAAGCTCTAAATGCATTACCTTTCCTAGAAAAAATAAATTTATCTGAAAAGAGTCATGTTTTTATTAGAAATTGGGAAAAGGCTGGAACGAGCATGGTGGTAGAGATTTCAAAAGGCATTATTAGGAAATATTGTTTTGTTTACTAAATTTAACTGAATGAATGATGGATACAATTGTCATGATCACTTTTCATGTTTTTACTAACTTGTTTTGCAACAAGGTTTTGCTTATTCTAAATAAAGAAGTTAGGATACTATCTCCACCTTATGAGCTGATGATATGGCTTAAACAACCTGGATTTTTATGCTCATCAGGGAAAATAATAATATTTAAATATAACATTTTACACATAGTGATATTCAATAGATATTTGTTAATCTGGTTTAAAGAGAATCACTATAGCACATGAATTAATAAATGTTTAACATAATAAACTATCAGTCCAAGAATGAGTTGGAAAACAGCTATTATAAGATCAACTGGGGACAATACGGTGATTATAAATGAAAAACATATTCTGACCAACAGACCAGATATCCTGCTACTTATTCAATTAAAAAAATACACAATAAAATTAGTGTTTATTCTATCTAATGCAAAAATACAAAGAAGAAATTTCTTTGGGAGTCCAAGAGCCAATCCTCTAGCTTACATAAGACCTTGGCCAGTTTTTATTCCTTTTATACCAAATAAATGTACCGTAATTACTAGTGGGCAAGAAAAACAAGCAAACTTAAGAAATTAGCTTTCTTTACTCTCAGTCATAAAGCAAAAAACAAAAGTAATTGTTTTTTTATTTAACAGATAGTAAATTATAGGCCATAACTGATCATTTAACAAATAAAACCATTTAAAATTTTAAGTGAATCTTGCTCATATTTTTTGAGAACACATTTTGTCTATTCATGAGCTTACTTTTGAAACTTGAGTATAAATAAAATGACAATTCATAAATTGCAAATTACTCTTCCCTGTTAGTTCTTTAAACAAAATGGACATATTACTTTTGGTTAATTACTTAAGATAGTCTCAATATAAAACTCTGTATTGGTAGTTCAGATATCCTTTAAATTCTGAATGCTCTCTTTAAAAATTATTACTGTTGCTATCATCTACTTAAGGGTCAAATGTTCTTTTTGAGGTAAAAAGTACCACTGAACCTTGAAACAAATTTTAATAGCTCTGATACTGTTAATCCTCTTTAAATGTACCTAAAAAGTAAATAATGCTCTTCTCCTAATCTGTTAGATTTAAAAATAAGTTTTTTTTATTTTAATCATTTCACCTGGTATTAAAATACGCATAGGTTTGCAGGAGTTAATACACAAATTATGTGCACATCCTTACTCTTCACTTTCCTTTGCCGGGTAAATTATTACTTGGGCTTCTTGCTATCACAGGAAACATATGCAATGTACAATATTAGAGTACTGTAATTTGATGACTTCAGATGAATGGACGTATTTGAAATATCAAGTTTCTAAACTAATGTAGTCTTCAGAGGGTGTGTATTTAACTTGACAGGCCCTTAAGTATAGAGTTCTGGATTTGTATGACAGGCCTATCATTTTGATACCTTAAGCAAGAAATGTCTTTTTTTAATTTGTTCTCTTGAATCTACACCAGAATTATATTTACAGCAGAACCTTTGATTAGAAGAAAATGTTGACAGTGTAGCAGTTAGAATACTTTCAGCTGCAAATGACAGAAAACCCAATGCAAACTGGCTTAAGCAAAAGGATATTTACTGGCTCGATTAAGTGGAAGAAGAGAAGGAGGGCAGGCCTCAGAGGTGGCAACCTGTGGTTCTAGCTCCATTTCCCTAATCTTAATAGAAGTTCCATCTTCAGGGTTGTAGGAAAATAGTTGCAGAAGAACCACAATGATGCCTGGAGGGGAGGGTTGGTTATCTGAGAATCTCTCTCACTAGGGTGTGTTTTTCTCAGACACTCTGTGAAAACCTCTCCTCACATGTCCTCTCCTGCACCAGTCATGGGCTCTAGGCTGGAGTTAAGTTTGATACCCCAGAGTCACCCCCAGAGTTGGCTGTGAGGTCAGGTTTTTCTGAGGCTCATGGGAGGTGTGAGAGTAGGGGATGATACCTGAATAAAGTCTAGGTATTGTTAGAAGAAAAGGACAAATGAATGCAGGTCAGCAGCAGAAAAGTTTACTTTAAATGTGTGTTGGTGAACATGTACAACATATAACCCTCCAAAAACCAAAAGCAAATTAAAAAATAAGAAGGCAATACTCTCCCATATATAAAGATTTTTATTTTGTAGCTTTAGAATTTTTCAGAGTCTAGAGACTTTTGGAATCCTTTCTTTCAAATTTGTGGTGTGCTTTCAACCCATTTGTTCAAAAAAGGGGTTATACACCACATTGGTTATCCTGAAGCTGCTATTTTTTAAATCATTCTCTTTGCCTCCCCTGTTTATTCTTGAGAATTTCAGATTATGCTTTTGCTAATCTTTTATTAAACCAATTTTAACAAGTACTTCCCATATACAAGGTCTGGTGCTAGGTGTTTTTCATACATATATCATACATTCTTGACATATGTATGGTTTAGGAGTTTAAGAGACATATGCTGGTCTTCCTGCTAAGAGGATTTGTTTGGAGTAAGTGATTAACTGGAACAAAACAGGAGAGATGCAAAATGTTGTTATAATAAATCTTATGTTTATATTATGTCTTGATTTTGTTCTTAGACTAGCTACATTCAAGCATCATACTAATATTCATGATTCACTTGACATTTGATTTAAGTGTGAGCTTAGGGCAATGTTTATAAAATCGATCATGTGGTTAGAAATCCATCTCTTACAACCTCTAGAAGGGATTTCTGAGCCCTATGAAACTATTTCCTCAATTATAAAATGGAAAGACGATGTGCTTCACTGAATTGTGGGAAAGTTTAAAAGAGGTGAGTTATGTAAAATCCTAGTACAAGGCCTGAGAAAAGTAGGCCCTGGGGAGCAGATGTGGCTCAAGTGGTTGAGTGCCTACTTCCCACATGGGAGGTCCTGGGTTCAGTTCCCTGGCCCCAGCACCTCAAAAAAAAAAAAAAAAAAAAAAAAGTAGGCCCTCAATAAAGGCTAAGGAACTTCTGGGAAATGCCTATCAATGGAGTTCCTTAATTAAAGACACTAATATTATAAGAAGATAAGGCATATACATGCAGAACCTTTTGTTTTATGGCATTGCAAGGTGTATAATAAAGAATTTGGCTGGTCTTTGTCCTCAGTTCCTCGGAGGTAACTTGTAAACCTTTATGCAAAAGAGGTGACTCATGGTGGACCCTTGATAGTTTGCTCACCAGATGACTCAGGATGGGGGTTGGCCAGAACAGAAATATCAATTATGTGATTAAAGGTTTAGGACATTGAGCCTCATGATATCAGGGTAGGAGGAGCGGTACTGGAGTTTAAGTTCAATCACATGGACATTGATTTGGGTGATCATGCTTTCATAATGAACACCAAAGCTCAAGTGAGCTTCCCTGGTTGGCCATGTTCTGATGTATCAGGAAGGTAACACCTCCCTGAAGATGACAAAGAAGTTTCTAGTCTGGGGCCCTTCCAGACCTTGCTCTATGTGTCTCCTCATTTGGCAGGCTCTTATTTCTATCCTTTTACTATAATAAAACTGCAATAGTAAGTTTAGTGTTTTCTTGAATTTTGTGAGTCTTTCCAGTGAATTATCGAATCTGAGGTTGTCTGTGGGAATCCCAGAATTTGTAACCAGCTGATTAGAAGTGATGTGGCCCTGAGGATCCCCAAACTTGCAAATGGTGTCTGCATTGAGGTCAGTCTTGTGGGGGACTGTGCCCTCAAAATTTGTAGTTGGACCTGCAATCAGTGTATAAGTTTACTTGTTTTTAGATTTTTTTTTTTGTATATTAAAAGACAAAGGTAAAGAATAGAGAAACTGGTGTCATTCCGTTTCAGATTCTCAAAATACATAAAGAGAATTTTTTAAAAAATTTTCTAGCACAACACAAATATGTGTAGCTAGTATCTGACTCACTACACAAACCCAGGGAATAAAAAGTTATGCTTTTTTTTTTCTTATTTTCTTCCAAGTAATCACTCAGTCAAAACAAATCCTAGTAGCAGGTAGCCCATTATATCCCCTAAAACTCTCTCCATCCTCTCCCCACATTCCCCCCACCAAGACCCCCAGGGATTACTCAGTCTGAAATGGTGAAGTGGAGTGAGAACTAAAGTTTAGTTGGCCTACTGCTTCCATCATATCTTACTGCCACATACTCTATCTGTTGAAGCTTGGTACCAGCAGTTCCTGGGATCCTTGTTAGTTAACACTTGCTGGGCTGGCCCATGCCCCTGGCCTGGCTTCAGGGATGCTTCAGGGATGCTTCATGTTTGGATTCCTAGAGCAATCCAAACATTGCTCACAATGCCATGTTCAGCCATTATTCCCTAAAGACACCATACCATATCTGGGTGGGTGGGTTCTGAAAGAATTCTAACCTAAATTACAAGCTGTGCCACACCAGTCTTCCCCCAATAATTGGGATCTTATGCCGATCCTGGATCAGGCATGATCTCCCTGTCTTTCCTAAGGAAACTTTGTTCCCAAGTGTCTCTGCTATCATGTTTTGGTCAAAGCCATCCAAGTCCACTTAAACAGATTTCCCTACAAATTTCTGGACATGTGCCTGGTCCCAAACTCCTGGAGGCTCCTGGATTCTTGATGAAATTGCACATCGGGGTTTTTAAGGAGTAATAATATGGGCTGAATGTGAAAAAGACCCTATCCTGGAACATATGTTTCCTCACCCTACATTCACAGACCTAGGGAAACCACTTTTATTAGTTTCCTATTGCTGCTATAAAAATTTGCCACAAATTTTGTGGTTTAAAATAACAGAAATTTATTCTCTTAGGGCTGGAAGTTTGAACTGAGTCATACAGGGCTAAAATCATGTTGGCAAGAGTGGTTCATTCTGGAGGCACCAGGGAAGAATCCGTTCTTATCGTCCAACTTCTAGAGGTTGTTAGCATTCCTTGGTTCATGGTCATATCATTTCAATCTCTACTTCTATCTTCACATCACCTTCTAACATTCATCCTCTTGTCTCTCTCCCTAGTGATTACACTGGGCCCACCTGAATAATCCAGGATAATCTCCCCATCTCAAAATGCTGAACTTAATCACATAGGCAAAGTCTTTTTTACCACGTAAGGTAACATAGTCACAGGTCTTAGGTATTAGGATGCAGACATCTTTGGACCCATTATTCTGTCTGCCGTACCACTCAAGTATATCTTTAGCCAACAAAGATCTGCTTTAGGGGGATTTTCTGTTTCCACTCTATGCATGGAAGGTGGCAGAATTTTTAAGTCTTGGTGGGCAATCCCTTTAAAATCCATATTAGTCAGCATCCTGACTCACACCTATTTAGTTGCACAGTGGCATGAGCAAACACATGAAAACTTCAGTGTTTCTTTATTCAGTAGGTAACTAAATAAAATATGATTAGAAAGTGGTACTGTCAAAGGCATGATTTGAATATAAAGTTCAAAACTTGCCCTTCACAGAGTTTATTCTGAGCCTTCCCTATTTATTGCCTGGCCTCAAGCATCATGCAACTTCTTACAGCTCTCTGCTTGGCTTCAAAGCTGTGCACCTTTGAAGAACAAACTGCTAGATAGGTTAAACTATTTAAGTTGGGCATCCAGGGTCAGACTGACATGAACTGGAGCAAACAACATACCAACTGCAAAATTTTGATTGGCTTCATAGTTTTATGCTTTGTTCTCACTAGAATAGATGCTACTCCTGGTATGGATTTGGTACCCAAATCCTTTGGCCAAAACTTAAGAATCCTTACTTACCAATTTGATATTCCATACAACATCACTTCTGACCAAAGAACACATTTTATTTAAAAAATGGAGTAGAGCAATGGGTCCACACTCATGGAATTCCCTGGGTGTACCATGTCCCTCATTACCTTGAAGTAACTAGACTGATAGACCAATGGAATGGCCTTTTGAAAATTCATATACAGTGCTAGCTGGATGACAACATCTGACAGTGCTGGAGCAATTCCCCCCAGGAGGGAGTATATGTTCTAATCAGTGACCAATATATGGTGGTGTTTCCCCCATAGCCAAAATCAGCAAAATTTTTGCTTCCTATCCCCACAACATTGGACTATGTTGGTGTAGAGGTCTCAGTTCCCAAGGGAGAAATGTATTTACCAGGGGGCATAACAATGGTTTCATTAAACTGGAAGTTGAGACTACCACCTGGAAACTTTGGTATCCTTATACCAGTCAATCAGCAAGCAAAGAGTGGAGCACTGCATTGACTGGGGTGATTGATCCTTACAGTAAAAGGAAAATTGGGATGAAAAGGAGTATGTCTGAAATAAAAGAATTTCCCTGGGGTGCCTCTTACTATTCCTGTATCTTGTGATTCAAATCAGTGGAAAACTACCACAAACCAATATTAGCAAGTTGCTAATGGCACAGACACTTCCAGAATTAATATTTGGTCACCCTAGCAGACAAGGAAGCTCAATCGCCTGCAGTGATTACTAATGACAAAGGGAATATGGAATGGATAGTAGAAGTTACAACCATATGACCATTTGCAGAAAAAAAAAACAACTTTAAGTTATAGGTATTTCTTCTTTATTTTGATATAAGTTTATATGTGTGTGACAAATTTTGTTTTTGAGAGGTGGCCTCACCCATTTATGAATCACATCTACCATGTGTTCTTAAGATATGACTGACACTCCTCATACTGAGAGTAGGGACCTATATTTCAACTCCTAGGATGATCAATGCATCTCAGTGTGCCCAAACATTTCCGGTTCTAAAACTGGAAGTTCAATGTCCCAGGGGTCTTTGGTAAACTGGGGCCATTGGTCTTCCTCCTGTCCTTGTATCTGAGCAGGGTTTGTGACTACCCCAGCCAATACAGTATTAAAGAATTGAAGCTATACAACCTCCAAGGTAGGTCCTAAAAAGGGCATAGTTGCTGCCATCCTCCTTCTCTCTCTTTCTCTCAGTCCTTACACTTGAAACCATGTTGTGAGGAAGCCTCTTCCACATGGAGAGAACATCGTAGGGAAGGAGTCGTGAAGAATAATCCAGGTGGTGGCCCCAGCTTGGCTCTCATAGGCCTGAATAAACTTCCAGGTGATTCTGGCCTCCAGCCTTCAAGTCTTTCACCTGAGACCCCAGACATAGTGGACTAGAGACACCACTGTACCGTATCTGAATTCCTGATCCACAGAAACCATGAGAGAGAAAAACTGATTATTGGTGTTTTAAGCCACTAAATTTTGGGAGTAATTTGTTACACACAGCAACAGATAACTACTTCACGCATCCTCTCACCTGGGCACCTGTCAGCCTCTTCCTCTCTCATCTCTGATGCTTGCAAGAGGAGGAGGCACTAGCGTTCACTGAACCCAATCACCTGTCAGACCAAGGTGATTCATTTCTCCTGTTTTCTTAATTTTTCCAGGCAAGTCTTAGTAGCATAACACAGTGGTCAAGAGTGCAGACCCTTAGCTGAACTATGGCGAGTCTGAGTATTAGCTCTGCCACTTACTGGCTGTGCGACCTTGGGCTAGTTATATATTCTCTACATGCCTCCGTCTCCTCATCTGTGAAATAGGTAGGGTTATTATGAAGACTAAATGAATTATTACTCATAAAACAGTATCTGGCACATAGAAAGTGTGGCATAACTGTTCATGAAGTTAAATAATGCAAGATATATGCAGTGTGCCAGAAAATGACTGTTTTCCTCACAAGCAAAGCAAAAAGATAGCTGCTGTTTTTATTCCCTTAAATTCTTCTGAGTTGTCTCAGAATACCAGCAATGCCCCTAGCACTCCCGTCTTTTCTGGGGCTGGGTGAAGTTGCTTCCATCCTTTTCAGTCACTGAAGAGCCCATGTTGGTTGCTGAAGCCCAGGGTCCTGGTGACAATTTTAAGAGGGTTGGACTCCATCTTCTAAATATGAACCACCTTCTCCCTTCTCCAAAATAAGCCTCACTGAATTCAGAAAACCTTAAGGATGGTCCTATAAACCCAGCATCTTCTAAAGTATTTCACTAAGTGTAACACACTACTTACTTGATATAAATATCCTTGACTATGCATACTGTTATGCTAGGGTAAATTTTTCTGTGACTTTCTGAGGCATAATTTTGAACCTTGTTACTTAAACTGTAGTGTTCTCCCCTGCTCTCTAGCAAGTCTTGAGAAATGAGTATCAGGTCTGGCACATAGACGAGGATTCCAGCAGGAGACAGATGGCTCCCTCAAACTATGTTTCAGGAGAGTTTAATTAAGGGACCATTTTTTTTTAAAGAGTCAGGATTTAGGAAAACCAACAACAAAGGATAATACAGCTAGCAATGGCAGGGAGCCGTTATCTCCCATGGACCAGAAAGCAAGAGTAGCTACGTGGAGAGCAGAGGGGCTTTGATAAAGGGGCAGAGCCAGCCTGGGATGACCCAGCTGGGAGGCTGCCAAGTGTGTGTTTATTTATGCTGTGTAACAAGCCTCCCTCAAACTTACTGTTACAAAGCATTAATAATGTATTATGCTCATGATTTTGTGGGTCAGGAACTCTGACAGGGCACAGAAGGGTTGGATCATTTCTGTTCCACAATAACTGGGGCTTCATTGGGGGGGCGGGGGTTGGGGAGCTCCATGGAGTCATATGTCTGGCGTCTAGTTCAGGCTGTTTACTGGGTTCCCTGATTCTTCTCTTACAATACGTCTGGCTGGGCTAGAATGTCCTGCAAGATGGTTTCTTCACCCACATATCTGGCTGGCAAGTCTGGAACAGCTGGAAGATGGCCAGCTTAGCTCTCTCTCTCCATGCAGTCTCTTCCTTTGGCTAGCTCCCTATGGCTTCCTCCAGCAGGACAGTCTCAGGATAGTCAAACGTTTTACATGGCAATTCAGAATTCCAAGAGTGGTGTTCCAAGAGACCTGGATGGATGGAGGCCTTGAGGATTCTTGTGATGACTTAGCCTCAGAAGTCCCAAAACATTACTTCCACTGCATTCAATTTATCAAGCAAGTGACTTAAGCCAGTTCAGATTAAAGTAGAGAGGAATTAGATTCCACCTCTCAGGAAAGTAACAAAGAATTTGCCACCATCTTTAGTCTACCATTCCAGGATAATAAAAATCCTGAGCTCATTCTCATTCTTCCCTCCCATCTCTTGTCGGTGCTACCTATGAACCAAGCCAACCAATAGCCACAGGGCAAGGGAGCTTGTTGGTGTTAACTTTACAGGTCATCCCCCTGGGGAACAGAGTAGGATCTGGAGAGGCAAAGGGAAGAGATCCAGCATATCCAGTGATTCTCCTAATCCCTAAATGCTTTCAGGTATTCTGCCAGAGGCATGTAGTGCTATGTGCTTGAGAATACAGGAATAACCACCAGAAGAGAAACATATAAACCTTCCACTACCTACATTAGTTGTTCGCATTAAGACACCTTTCACTTTGCATTCTTACAGTGTTTATACACAGCTTTCTTTGGGCTAGAATATCATTCCTAGAATATACACTCAATTTCCCAACTTAAAGGAAAAATAGTCTTCCCAATTTGTCAGTTTGTCCCTGCTACGTGTTGGGGCACAAGATGTAGTACTCTTGTACCCCAGGAGTCTAACATCTGACACTGTGTGTCCTCTTTCTTCATAAGGTTTGTTTGTTTGTTTGTTTTGGGTAGGCATTAGGGAATGGTAGAATCTGATTTAAGGGACATAAAAATCACATTTTCCATTTTCTTCTTTTGGTTTGTCTTAAGGATCAAATAGTTAATAACTTCTTCAACAAACCCTGTAGAGTACTATTCACTTTCTATTTCTTCCAGAATCTTTTGCCAACCACTGAATATCTGTCCAGTGATTTTAGAATAGATGGAACATAGGGCATTTTTAGGGCATTGGAATTGTTCTGCATGATGTTGCAATAACGGATACAGGCCATTTTAAATTTTGTCAAAACCTATAAAAGTGTACGGTGCAAAATGTAAACCATAATATACACCATTGGCCTTGGTTAGTAGCAATGCTTCAATATTTATACATCAATTGTAACAAATGTAACATCCACATGTAAAATGTTATTAATAGGGGAGAGTGGGAGAGGGGGAGAGCGTTGGGTGTACGGGAATCCCCTATATTTTCTATGTGATTTTTCTGTAACCTAAAGCCTCTTTGTAGGCTTATTTTGAGTTAAGGCTCATCACAGTTCTCAAGATTCTCCAAATCATAAGCTTGTGTCTCCTCTATTATCAATTACTTCTAGTGCAGATGATGTAGGGCACATTCATATTATAATAGGATTTCTGTACCTTCTTGTCTTCATACCAGATGATTTAGAAGAGTGAGTAATAGGAATAGTCTTGGAAGCCATTCTTATACCAGGACAGCTAACAAAAATTTAACAATAAGCAGAATTGACTTGGACCAGATAAAATATCCTACTTAGCGCAAACTAAGTATATCCCTAATCCAACTTCCCCTTAGCTGGATCCCAAAAATGTCTGCAGCCACTCCATTGCTATTAGACTGAAAAAGTCAGAAGTAGGAAATATTGGAGTAGAAAGAGTTAATCACCTTAATCTGCAGTTAAATACATTTAACCTTGAGGCCACCTTGCTAGGGACCCTTCAGGGCCTTCCAAAGAGATTTGCAAGTGAAGGATCCTGGGAGCTTCTGTGGCTTCAGGGTAAATCTACCTTTGCCCATTTTGCTCATAATTCTTCCTCAGAAGAGCCACTGGTCTTCTCAATCTTTGTCCTAGGTCAGGGACACTCTTATCCAACTTGACAGATCCCCTTATGCTAAATCACAGGAAATAAAGACACATGTCTTGGTTCCTCTCTTCCAGAAGGCTTCATGTCCACCCAATTCTTCCTTTACTCATCAGGGGTCTCAGGGAATGGCAACCTTGTGTTTCAACTGCCACCCCTGCTTCAAACTTCCTACCCTCTATTTATATAACTGTGGTGGATTGAATCATGTCTCCCAGAGAAGACATTTTTAAAAATCTCAATCAACTTTCCTGTGGGCATGAACCCATTGTAAATAGTATCTTTGAATGTTAAGGCAAATCAGGACACATTTGTGACTAGGACCTCTGAAGGTCCTTGTTAAGTGTGACCAACTGAATCAGAGTGGGCTTTAATCCTTATTATTGGGAGGCCTTAGAAAGAGAATCCAGAAATCATAGAAGTCAGAAAAGAGGGGACATCACCATGTGATGGGAGGCAGAGATACAAGCAAGCCAACGAACTCCAAGGATTGCCAGCAACCAGCACCAGAACCCTGCAGAGTTCAGGGAGAAAGCAAGCATTGCTGATATCTTAATTTTGGGCGTTCTCTAGACTTAAAACTTCTAGGGAACAGGAATTAAGGCTTAAAATATACAGGGTTCCTATTTGGAAACATGAAAATGTTTTGATAATGGATGGTGGTGATGGTAGCAAACATTGTGAACGTAATTAACAGCACTGAAATATATACCTGAATGTGGTTGAAAGGGGGAATGTTAGATTGTATATATGGTAACAGAATAAAAATTTTTTTAAAATCCATGGAACTATACTATACAAACTGTGAACCCTAAATTAAATTAAACCATGGGCTATAGTTAATAGTACAATTAAAAACTGTGCTTCCATCAGTTGTAACAAATACTCCACACCAGCGCAAGGTGTTAATAATAGGGTGGTATCTGGAAACCTTGTATTTTATGCATGATTTTTCTGTAAACCCACAACTACTCTAATGAAGAAAAAACAAAAACTGTGAGCCAACAAATGCTTGTTTAAATCAACCCATTGTGTGGCATCTGTCATAGCAGCATGGCAAACATAGACAATAACTAAGGAGAAGACATCACGTGATTCTTAGTATAACAAACATCTGATCCAAAGAAACTTTCTGCTTCCAGGTTAGACAGGCTCATTAATTTTTAATCACCACCCTCATGCCTGCATCCGTGGGAACCCACAATTATTGTCTGCCTCATGAAACACCTTGTTACATATGCATAAAATTAACCCCTCTGAAAAGACACAAGAGGTGGTTATAGGCTTTTTAAAGTGACTTCAATTAATGTACATGTATATATATTTATCAATTATATACTATAATGTTTTATGTTAGATGATGTGATACACAATTTACTATTCTCAAGGACTTTATCTAGTATTCAGCATTTTACTTAGCCTTGAGCACCCATTATGTGCCAAGCAGTATTGTAGGAGCTGGTGACCCAAGGGTGAAAAAAGCAAACTCAAACTTATGGAGCTTATAAAGATTGATAATGAGCAAAAAAGTGATAAATATATTGTCCAGAATAATAAGTGCTATGAAGAAAGAAAAATAAATCTGTGTGTGGCAATGACAATGTATTATTTTCACTTATGTGGTCTGAGAAGACCTCTCTGAGGTGATGTTTGAAGAGAGACCAAAATTAAGTGAGAGGATGAGCCATGCAGCTACTTGGGCGGGTAGGGGAGGGGAAGATACAGGTTTTCAAAGGCAAAGAGAATAAGCTTTAAGGCTCTATTAGGAGAATTTAAAAAAAAAAAATTTAATGACAATAAAAAAATTTTTAATGAGTCACAAGAACAATAAATAAGATGTCAAAAATATTTATTAATTATTCATTCAATAATAATTACTGAGTTCTATTAAGTTATGATGCAAGTATCAACACTAGGTCCTAGGGGCACAACTAAAACTAGCATGAAAAAAAAACACAGTGCCTGCCCTCCAGACTCAAGCACTAGTGTGGAGATTAATTTCAAATAAATAGGAGATTCCAACACAATGTAATGAGTGAGCTGGTGCTGTGAGATTGCTTAAGAGAGACACCTAAGTAAGTCTTGGGTAGGAGGGGGTCCCTTATAGCGACCTGGGAGTGTGAGCTTCCTGGAGCACCTGACCTCTAAATTGAAGCCGGAGAAACAGTAGGAGTGAGCCAGAAGCAAAGGTGAGAGGGCAATTTCAGCCTACAGGCAGAGTCCTAGAAAAGAGAGAGGATGGCGTGTTTAAGAAACGTGACACTGACACTTCTCTGAGGTAAACTGGGATCAGATCACCAAAGGCCTTGTAGGTCCTACTGAGAAGTTTGTCCTAAATCAAGAGGGCAATGGGAAGTCACTAAAGTGTTTTAGGAGGGAAGTGATTTCATCACGCTTATGTTTTAGAAAGATCACTCTGCCTGAAACATGGAAAATGCATGGGCGCTTGATTGAAGACAAGGATTGAGGAAAGGGGGATGGATTTAAGAGTCATGATACAAGGTTAATCTTCAGGGCTCCAAGACTGGTTGGAAAGAAGTAGAATTACAATATGAATTACCTACACCGAAGATGGAATACTGACTTCAGGGATGGATTTGGAGTCAGTTTTGAATGATGTGCTTGATTTGGATAGATGGAGAAAGTCATTTGATACGAAGAGAGGGATAGAAATCCCTTCATATTGTTATTTTCTGGTTAAGAGTTATTGAGTCCCAACTGTGGCTTGTATACTGTAACTTGCATTGTACGTTTACTAGATCATTTAATACTCATAACAAGCCTAGTAGGCTATTTGTTATTCCTGTTTACAGATAAGGAAACTGAGGCATTGAGCAGTTGAGCAAATTGCCAGTGGCCACACAGTCAGAAAATAGAAGGATAATATAAACATCCAAGCAAAATAACAAAAATCAGTCCCATAACTTTATGACTATTTCTTATTTTACTCAAAAAAGTTATATTTCCCACCAGAACATGGGTGGAATGAATTTTGGCTGTTTAAAATATACAAAGAAACAAATTCACTCTCAGAATAAAATAAACACACCCAAAAATTGTGACCAGTGAAGAGATGCAAAAAGACGAATGCAGGTTCTGAAAGCATTCCAAAGAGGAATTTCCCAAAATGCTTTCACCAAGGACAGTATCATTTATAAAAGTATATGGTCTTCTAAGGTAACTATTTCCTAAGAAAATAATTTGCTTTGATAAATTCTAGAGTTTTAAAGCATTATTTAATTTTTTTTCAGATCCACAGGAACCTTTTAGCCCCAAATTACGAGAAAAGAATGAAAGAGTGGAAGAAAGAAAATTCAAGATAATTACAAATATTTTGAAGACACAATACTCATTAATACATGATTTACCCTAATAAGAGATTATACAGTCCTTACTCTCATGCTGAAATAATGTGTGCAATGCTTCTAATTTATGAACTACCTCAGTGATTTCATAACCACAGAAGAATGAAAACAAATGAACCAAAGGATTTGGGGACTGTTTCATGGATGTAATTCCTTCTTTCTATTGATTTATTGATTACTCTTCTTGGAAGTGCTATCATTTAAAGACAATATTTTCTGTAAGCATAGCTGGAAATTTTATCCTGAAACTTCCTGATTGGGATGGCTGCAAGTTATTCCCTTTCAAGTTCTGTATATGAGAGGGATAGGAAAATTGACTTGTTGGTATGACTATCAAAGAGAATGTTCTTCTGGCTTAGTCTAGATCTCCATATGGCCTTCGGTTTATTTTTAAAATGTAGTGTTTTTAAGGCATGTATAAAAACTGAGTGAACATTTTTGCACAATTTATAGTATACCTAATGTTGGGTTCTTGCTTGAATTTTAACTGATTTTATTGAATTTAAAAATTTGAATTTTTTTAAAGAATTGATTTAAAGACGTTTATCAAAAGGCTACTCCAAAAAGATGAAAATTACTTCCAGTTTCTTTGGCATGATAATTAAACCACACTTTTCCTTACATAATTGAGAAGGGCCTGGATCCACAATTGTGTTTATGAATTTTGAGATTTTAAAAATGAGACTCCATAAATATCAGCCAAAATATTTTATCTATATTTTATAATGAAAAGACAAATTATTTAGACGAGAAATTCAAAATCAGGAAACCTCTATTTCTCTAGATTTTCTTTTAAAAATACTCATTTTTTTCCCTTCAACTTTTAAAGTCTGTTTCAAATGACCTACTTTCAAAATGATTTTTAGTTAAGTGTGTCACACCTTGGTGCAGTTGACTTAAAAGTATTTCACTCCTTGCTATTTCTTTCTAAACTAATTATTTTATATTTAGTCATTCTGACTAGTGCAGGATATTTTCTCTAGAGAATGGAATCTCTTCTTTAATAGAAGAGTGTATGGGAATTGTGTAGATTTGTTCCAGACTTGAGAGGTTTATGTTATTTTACGTTTCTGCGGGTGGTTAATAGTATTTACCAAAGTAAACAGCACACTTCCTCCGTTTAACATACCCTCCATATGCAGGTGAAAGGGCAGTGAGGAACCTCAAGAGCTCCTTAGGTTTATCTGCTTCTTAGACAGGACTTCAAAGCATTATTAACAGATGGTCCACTCGTTTGTAAAAGTCTCTAGGGAAAGCATTCACAGTTGTGTTTAGTCCTGTATCCATCTGTGTTGTATCCCTTTGTCAGGAAAGTGTGTCTAGTATCTGTCCAAAAGGCCCTCCTCTTTTAATGTAAGTTCATTTCCTCTATGCGAAACCTTTGTTGATATGAAGAACAGCTGCTCACCATCTTCTGCATAACATCTTTTCACATGGATCAGCTTTTGTATATCAAATTGAATTCTTGGCTGCTATCAGAGTCTTGAGTAGAAAAACCCACGTTTGATTTGGGAAAGCGAATTTTTTGTCCTGGCTGGAATCATTGCACTAGAACGGTGTTATTATTCATAAGTTGGCTCTGTCCTTGAAGATGAGAATCAGGACCTGATTTAAATTAAGGCATTTTAAGAATGAGGTTGATCCCTACTATGCAGCAACTTGAAATATGTACTCTAAGACTGTCGTTAGAAAACTGCTATTTCACATCAGCCTAGTGCTGCTAAGTATAAAAGGTGATCTTATTAAGTTTGATAAAACTTTGAAAGACCACTAAAAGAAACAACCCTTCTCCAAAGGTTGTTGACATAGTTACATACAATACACAGGAGGCACTGCCAAAGGATTTATTTTCTTGCTGGCTGAAGGTTGGAAGCTCTCTAACCTATCAGCTGGACTATCAGCTGAACTATCAGCTGCTGTGATGGTTAAGTTCATAGGTCAACTTGGCCAGGTGATGGTGTCCAGTTGTTTGGTCAAGTAAGCACTGGCCTGATTGTTACTGTGAAGATATTTCATGGATTTAAATCAACAGTAAGTTGGTTGCATCTGTGGCTGATAGCATTTACAATCAACTAAGAGGATTGCCTTCAAGAAAGAGAAGTTTCAACCAAACAGTTGAAGGCTTTAAAGGGAGAATGTCCATCTCTACTTCAGCCAGACAGCTTCTCCTGGGGAATTCATTGAAATCTTCATTGCAGTTCCCAGTTTGCCGCGTGGTCTACAAAATTTGGACTTGCCCATCCCCATAGCAGCATAAGCCAATTCCTATAATAATCTCATAATATTTACATATATACACACACACACACACTCACATCTCCTGACAGTTCTGTTTCTTGGAGAACCCTAACAGAGCGGCCCAGAGCTCTTAAAAGCTGCCTACAGTTCCTTGCCATGTGAGTTCACCACCCGCTCTCTCTCTCTCTCTCTCTCTCTCTGTATATACACATATAATATACCTTCTATATGCGTAAACTCCCTTCTCCAACAGGGAGAAACTTGACTCCCATTATATATACAAATATATTTACTCATTTTTCTCAAGCCTAGAATATGCAGAAAGTTGTTTTAGAACTGTGCAAAAAGCAAGTCTACTAATAAAAGTTCAATTTTTTAATAGATTTTAAGGTAAAATTTGCATATAGTAATTTAGTTTGTGTACAATTTGATGAATTTAACAAATGCACACACTCACGTGGTCTACATTCCTCTCAAGTCACAGAATATTTCTCTCACTCAAGAGTGTTCCTTCATGCTTCATTTCAGTTGACTTCACCCCAGAGGCAAACACTTTTCTAATTATTTTTTGTTGTAGGCTTGTTTCATCTGTTCTAGAACTTCATTTAAATCAGGGGTTCTTAACAAGGGGCCCATAAGCTTGAATTTAAATTAAAAAAAAACATTATTCTTGTGGGGATGTGTTGGTGCGGGTGTGATATATTAAATAATGCATAGTAAGTGTAGACTTAGTAAGTGGTCCGTGGTTTTCACCTGACTGGCAAAGGGGTCCATGGAACAAAAAAAGTTAAGAACGCTTGATTTAATTGGAATCATACAATTATGTATTATTTTGTGTACATAGCATATTTTTTATAATAATCACCCATGTTGTTGACTCTATCAGTAGCTCATTCCTTTTTATTGCTGAGTAGTATTCCATTTGATAAACATATCACACTTTCTTTATCCATTTTCCTGTTAATACATCTAGGATTTTTGGTATTTTTGGTTATTAAGAATAATGCTATTATGATTATGTTTTTACAAATATTTTTGGAGACGTAAGTTTGATTTCTTTCGGGTAATTATGTAGGAATGGAATGAATAAGGGGAAAGGTAGGTATATGTTAACCTTTTTTAAAAAATGCTGTACTTGTTTCCAAAGTGGATTTCACCCCCCCGCCCCCCCCCCATCCTAACAGCAATATACGACCATTCTGGTTGCTACACAGCCAACAACAAACAACATTGGGTGTTGTCAATTTCTAAAATTTTGGCCATTCTAGAGGGTGGTAGTGGTATCTTGTTGTTTTAATTCTCATTTTCCTGAAGACTAATGGTGTTAAGCACCTTTACCTGTGTTTAGTGGTCATTCACATCTTACTTTGTGAAGTGTTTGCTTAAGCATTCTGCCAGGTTTTCTCTCATTGATGTGCTTGTCTTTTTATTATTGAGTTGTGGAAATTCTTCATATATTGTGGAGAAAAGGACCCAGCCTGCTTTATAATTTTTTTTAACAAATCAATTTTATTGATGCATATTAATAAAGCATAAACCCATCCAGAGTGTACAATGAATGGTATTTGGTATAATCACATAGTTGTGCATTCATCACTTCAATCAGCATTAGAGCATTTTCATTATACCAGTCATACTAATAATGAACAAAAAACAAAAACTCATCACCTCTCATTCTCTTTATGCTTCTCCTTGCTTTACAATTTTTAGTGTACATTTCTTGTACATATTTTGCTAAATTTATCCTTAAATATTTCATGTTTTTAACACTTTGCAAACAGTATTGTTTTCTAATTGTTCGTTACTAGTATGCAGAAACGCAATTGAGTTTTGTATATTGACCATTTATGCGGCAATCTTACTAAATCACCTCTTTTAGTAGTTACTTTGTAGAGTCCTTAGGGTATTCGTCATAGACACTCATGTCTGCAAACAGAAAGTTTTACTATTTCCTTTCCAATCTTTAGGCTTTCTAATTTCTATTCCTTGTTTTATTGCACTGGTAAGAACATCCAGTACGGTGTTGAATTGAGGTAGTGAAAGTGGACTTTCCCAATCTTATGGAGAAAGCATTCACTATTTTACCATTAAGTATAACTGTAAGTTTTTTTTTTAATACATCTCCTTTATTAAATTGAAAATTTTCCTTTATTCTTTGTCTGCTGAGGTTTTTTTTTTTTAATCATGAATGGGTATTTAATTCTGTCAAATGCTTTTTACTGCATCAATTTTCTCCTTATTTCCTCCTTTATTCTTTTAAATGATGAGTTGCATTAGGTGATTATCAAATGTTAAACCAACCTTATATTCCTGGGATAAATTAAGTTTAGCATGGGATTTATTCTTTTTAATATATTGCTGGATCCAATTTGCTAATAATTTATTAAGAATTTTTATATCATTTTCATGAGGGATATTGATTTCTTTTCTTTAAAATCTATCTCATGTTTTAGTTTCAGGTTTATACTGGCTTAATGAAAAGCATTTGTGTAAGATTGGTATTATTTTTCCCTTAGAATTGTGATCAAATTCACCAATGAAACTATTTGGACCTTAAGTTTTCCTTGTAAGAAGATTTTTGGTATTAAATCCAATGTATTAATGATTTCTGTTTCTCTTTCATCTTGTGTCAGTTTTGATTAGTCATTTTTTTCAAGGAATTTATCCATTTCATCTAAATTGTTGAATTTTTTGGCATGAAGTTGTTTAGTATACTTTTTATTTGATTTTATCTTATGCATTGCAGTAAAAGACAGTAAAGATAAGACTCAACTTGTGTCCTCTTTTTTTTTGGAAAAGGAATTTGATAATCCATGGTTTTGTTTGATTTTTCCACTTGTATGACCAAAATATTTAACAGTAGAAGTAGGCAAAAAACATATCATGTAGAACCTTGTAAGTTGTATTAGGGAGTTTGGATTTTATTGTAGTGTAAAGGTAATACATTGAAGGGCTTTACTTTTTTCATTTGTTTGTTGTAAATAGTATTAACAACAATTTTCAAGTTGTTTCTTGGAAATGTTTTCTTTACTTATTTTTCAACTCATTCCAAAACAAGATTTGAAGATGCTTAAAGCAATCCTTACCAACACGTTAAAACATAAAATAATTTAGCAAATCAGCTATAAGAAATAAAATGGAGTGGTCCGAGTGATAACAATTCAAAACATGCTGACCTTTAAGTACTTTAAAGTTACAAGAGGTATGTTACAAATTTTATCTGAGCTTCCCAGAGCCCAGAACAGTTTGAAATCACCCCATCCATCCCAATCCCTTGCAACATGCTCTCCTCAGGTACCAGGCCTTCCCGGTAACCTAAACCCACCACCTACACTACACAGAATTGAGATTCCATAGTTATCTATTTAATTGCGTGTTTCTATGTAGTGAGTAATGTCTTAAATTCTTCCCAAGAGTATTTTGAAAGGAGTTTGTTAAAAGTATGTCAGCTAAAACACTTTTGGTATTTCACTGCTAATGGTGTCATTCACACGTCGTGAAAAATACAACTCGAAATTTAGTTCTGCCAAAAATAATTAGGTCATTGAAAATATCACATTAAACTACCAATGCAGGACAGGGAGATGAGGAAGAAGACAAAGCGAAAGATTAAAAAAGCAATTTCTTTTTACAAAGCACCACAGGGTTAGGACAAGACAGGGTAGGAAGTCTGAGCACTTGGATTCTTTTTTCGAGGAGGGCGTTAATTCCAATTAAATACAATGCTGAATTAATTTAAAAGTGTGCTAACTGGCTGAGGAGTACAACAGAGCAACTAACTGCTCTCGACTGTACCAGGTAGCGCCGATGCTCGCAACTTAAGCTCCTTGAGCAGAGGTGTCCTTATTTCTTTCTTCATACACAAAGCCCCCGTGATTATTTCAGTTTACTTTTCTTTATCTAGAAAATCGGTGATGAAAAGGGCGTGTTTTAAGCGATGATTAAAAGTATTTATTATTACTATTATTATTATTAATATTGAGCACAAGTAAGGCTTTGTTGGAAGTTACCAACCTAAACCCTCAACACTTCGCTTGGGTGTCCTTTGGATTCAGAACCGCCGGCGGCGGTCTTGATGCCTCGCGCCCCAATTCTCCTCTCCCGGGCGCGGCAGTGGCTGGGACTCTTTGAACCGCGGCACCAACCCAGCCAGGAGTGAGCTGCCGGGCCACGCATTCCGGTAGAGGAAAGCGAGGCGGGACGGTCATTATTCTCCCAGGCCCAAGAAAGAGCGCCCAGGTTAGCAACAACTCCCATTTTCGGGTGACTTCCCCTTGCTCTCGCCTTCTGGACTTGGGAGGGGTCTCCGCACACCATGACTTTCCCCTCCCTAGAGCCGGACACTGCGAACACACGCAGTCACCTTTGCGCGCTCCCCAGGGGCCGACTCGGTTTATAGCGCACCCCAGCGGCCGCGAGGCCTCCTTCTAGCTGCGGCCACTTGGCTGTGGGTGAGTTCGCTGGTCGCTGCCGCGGCGGCCACAGGACCGAGAGCCTGCTTGAGCCCGTCTTGGCCGGACCCCCGGGGAAAGCGCGGGACCGCTGCGCCTGGCCCCGCCCGCCACACCTGAGAGCCCTGCAGAGCGGGAAGAGCCGGGCGGGAGGCTGGCCAGGCTCTGGACAGCCTCTCCTAAAGCCGGCCCGACCGGTGCGAGGGAAGGGGGAGTGTCTCGAGGCAGAGTCTTGCTCCTCCGAGGGAGGGACCCCAGCTGGCGTGGAAAACGATCACCAAGGAACTGCGGAGCCGCGCGACACCGACCATGGAACCCGGCGGCCCTGGCTCCGGGCGGCCGCAGCAGCAGCGGGACCAAGACTCGATCGAAGCGTGGCTGGACGATCACCAGGACTTTACCTTTTCTTACTTTGTTAGGAAAGCCACCAGGTAAGAAGAGTACCCACGGAAGGCTCAGCCGGGGCATGGAGCGTGACCTGGGGTTGATCGACCTGGTACTACGCCGTATCCTCCACTTAATTTTCTCTTCATTCACCATTAAACAATTCCCTTTCCCCTGCCCTTTCCTTTTAAATAGGTCCTTGGTCCCATTAGGGATAGATAACTCGACTTTAAAGCGAGCACAGTCGAAAAATCGAAGCCTCGGATTCGATACAACTTGCTCACACAGTTCAAATACGAAAAAAGAAAAAATGTAAGGGCCACCCCCCCAATCCCCGCCCACTTTGGGGCAAGATTATTTACATACATCCGCGCTTGCGGGCCTTATTCCAGACCCTCTCTTGTCTTCGGGTTCCCCTAAATCCTTTTAGCGAAAGCAAAACAGTTTTTGAGCCCCTTCCCTGCAGCTCCGGAAGCACCATTTCCAACTCGGTCCCAGTGGCTCCGCTCCTCCCTCGGCCCCCCTCGCCCGGGCGCTGGCGGGGCGAGGAAGTGGGGGTAGGGGCGAGACCACGAGGAAGCCCAAAGGCAGCAACATGCCGGAACCTTCCCAGAGTGAGTGCGGTCGCCTTTTGCCCACTTCCAGTCCCTTTGCGCGCGCCTTCTTTCACTCCAGCTTTCGCAAAAGGCGTTGCCACTGAGAGGAGGGGCTCCGCCGAGGGGTTCCCGGCGCGCACACAAAGGGCGCGGAGGAGGCGCGGCAGGAGCGGACCACTGTGAGCTCACCGGTCCCACGCGGCCCACGCCGACCCCAAAGGCCAGCTCTTTGGTTCGGAGCCAAGGTCGGGGCGGCTGCTGCGGAGGGCGGGGAGCAGCGAGCTGGTCCTTTTGGAGGCGGCTACTCAGAGGCCAGTTAGGGCGCGCGTGGGAAACGCTCGCCTGAGAGTTGGGGAGGAATTGAGACTTAAGAACAGAGGGACGAAAAGGGAGAAGCGTAGAGTGAGGTCCCCCGGAGTCTGAGGAGTTGGTGCGAAGCCGCAGCCCGGGCAGGAGTCTTGCGCGCGGACTCCGGCTGACGCCTGGACGCAGCCCTTTGGAGAAGGGGTCGAGCCCCGGCGGCTGAGACTCCGGCAGCGGCCATCTGGCAGCCGATGCTAGCCGCCGCGGCCCGGGGAGGCAGACGCACGCGGGACGGTGATGGTGGAGGAGCCCGCCGGGGCTCGGCTCCGGGCTTCCACTAGCCGGCGCGCGGCCGCGACTTTGCCGGGCGCTCCCCGCCAGGGGGCGACGCAACGCCCGGCGAGCGGGCGGCGAGGCGGAGGCGGCGGGGGCCGTAGGGAAGCGGGCTCTGAGTTGCGGGCCTCACCTGGGCAAGCCGTCGCCCCCGGCGCCTCCTGGAGTCCAAGATCGATCGAGGGCGCATGGTCTGCGCCTTGAACTTCCCAAGTTGGCTATGTTGCCCTTTGGAGACAAAACCAGGTATTTGCTCCAGCATCCCCCCTCCCTTCCCCACTTCCCGGGGGCACGGCGGGGACCCGGCGTTGAGTGGTTGCGCCCCGCTCGCGTTCGCAAGGCAGTGCCTCAGTGGAAATGCACTGTGTGACATTTGTCTTTCTCCACTCCCTTTCGGATATATTACTTTGGGGTCTTAGGTGGGGCCATTATTATAACGTTGAATCCCCTAACGAACGTTCAAAGTTGGTGTCGATTGGATCACTTTCCGGGTTTTTTGACCCAGGCGACGGCTCCGGGACAAATCTTGTCTCTTCCGTTTAATTACCCCGCCCTCTGTTTTTTAAACCTTCTTTCCAGCTTTTGTCTTCTTTCTTTAAATTCCTAAATCAGAAGCGGCCAAAGGATAGATCAGTGGATAGCCCTGAAAGGAAAGTGGGTTTCTTTTCAAAGGACACTTTTATCCGAATTTGGGGTAGGGCACTAAGGTCATCTAGGTCTGGAATTCAGGGGTCACCTGCTAGTCGGAGGCCACCTGTCCCTAGTTTCCTTTTATCCTTGCACACTCTCACCCTTTTGCTATCATTGAATTATAGCGCGTAGAACGGGGAGCCGCGAGGAGAACTGGGCTGATTCCTTTTAGGTGTATGTGTGGTGAGGGGTGCTCTTTGGAGATGTTTTTTAGGCAAATTATTAACAGTTTAAGGGAAAAGTTATTTGTTTAATACTACAGCATAAATGCCTTTTTCTTTTTTCTCTCCTCTTCCTTCAAAGATGTAAACCTGGGGTGATGTTTGGGGGTAGTTTTTGACTGGTTATAGATAAAAACACTTTACTTATAGAGCCTGCCAAAACTTTTTAAGTCTAGTAACATTTTATTGGAAAATAAATTGAAATTGAATTGTTACATTTCTTTTCCTTTTTCTTTCAAGTAATGTGAGGTTAAAATTATATTTTTCAAAATTACACTGCTATTGTGTAAAATTTGGATCACCTGAGATTCTATGAAAAGACTTATTTTCCAGTTAGGGTTTTCATATTATAATGTTATAAATAAACTGAACCCTTTTAATGATATGTATATATAATGTCTTAAGAAAAGAGTTTATGTTGAGTTCAAGTTGGAAAATGAAAGTGCAAAGTATCTAAAAATAGTACAGGCCCTAACTTTTAGGAGTTATATAAAGATATAAAGTGCTGAAAGTTTTGTCAGAATATAATCTAAGATCTTGTATGTAATGTAGCCAGAGGTTCTTTATGAAACGATATATTCCATTTTGGGCTTATATTTTGGGGGTATTAACTCGAGACTTATTTTTAAATAAGAATGAGAGGTTGGATATTTGTTGATTATAAAAATGCCAAACTGCTGTGTCCAGTGTGGTTCGCATGATTGTAGTAAAAGTTTATTGCATACTTTTAACTTTAGAGCTAAGATTTTTTTTTTTTTTTTTCACCTAGAAGTGCACATTACTTTGCTTTCCTCCCTTTTTGTAAATGCAGATGCAAAATGAATACTGTATGTGATTCAGGAGTTCCATGGAGCAGAATAGTTCTGTAGGGGCATATGGCATGTTTTAAGATTCAAAATAAATTTAAGTTCACTTAGATTGCCCCTCTGTGCCAGTAAACAAACAGCCTTGCTGATGAAACTGTTTCTACACTATTTGATTTAATTGTTTTTGTTTGACATTCAGTGCTTGCTTCTCTAGAAGGCTGAATGATCTGCACTTGGTGGTATTCCTCTCTGGCATTCCTAAATTCTCTAATTTAAACACCTGTAAATTTTGGTGACCTTGAAGGCAGTGTTGCTGTGTTGTCTCCTATTACTAATTTCAAATACAGAGCTGAGCATCTCATTAAAAGCTATAGTGTGGAGCAGAGAAAAGATGCTTTATAGTAATCACAACTGTTTATGCCATTTTGAGGGTGTCATTTGAACAATTCATAACATAATCTGTTAGCATAAAGATTAATATGTGGCTCATTAATCACAACATCTGGAAAACTCAAGCCCTCATACTCTAGACAACTTGCAGTCTTACAGGCCTGAGATACCCTGTTAATTGAAGGTTTCCTAGTGCTAATGCCACTTAACAGCTACTGTTATTCTTGACAGCATTTTAGAATAATGTTACCTTTCATTAGTTACTAATCAGCTCTGTGAATTGTGTGTGATGTTTAAGTCATTTAGTATTGTATAGTATTGACATGATTAACTTTGTATTGTTTTGTTTTGTACCAGGCAAAAGCTTGAGAATATTTGGCATATACTGGAAATAGGAGATAATAACTGAGGACACAATTTTATTACCGCTTGGATCAAAGTCCAGAAACAGAAGTTTTACGTTCCCATGTAGTTGTCTGTGATAGACTTTTTATTTGACACTGCAGAGCTGTGCTGTATTAGTTGAGGTGCCAGGTCCTGCATTTGGAATTATTTCGTTTTGCTTTTTTCTTTCGTAATTCTTCTTCTCATCTCTAAAAGCTCTAGCATTTTTATTTGCAAGGTGTTTATATTAAAATCAGACAGTGGATATAAGTATTGCTATCAACTCTTAAAAACTGTGTCTAACATTATATAGAAAAATAAGTTTTTTCACAGTTTTTGTACATGGTTTGTTAAGCATATTTTTAAAAGCAGTTTCTAGGGTGAAGATAATAAAACCCTTTGGGCACTGACCAAGTCTGGCTTTGATATTACTTATACTATTTTTATGTTGGTAATTCTGGTGCAATAATGGCTTTTTTTCCCCTTTAGTTGTTTATAACCAGAGTCTTTATAGTCAGCTCTTAAGCTGCCTTTTTTTAGTGCCCTTAAGCAGTCATGTGGATTGAATTCTTCCTGCCTGGAGCAGTCCGTAGGAGCCCCTGAAATGGTGTTTCTCATTGCCCTTAACTCTAGTATTCTCGAAGTTTTAAATTCAGACCAATTTAGGACCTGAAACACATGATCATAATTCTGAAAAATGTAAAATTAATGCAGTAGTAATTAATCATAGATGGATATGCTAAAATATATTGATTTGCTTAGCATAGCTCCAAACTCAAATAGACTTCTGGTATGATTCAGTAGTTGGTTCTTTTTTTCAGTTTGTAATCTGAAGATCTGTAGAAATTGCCTATTTTTTTCACACGATTATGTCCTTAGCACCCTAAGATAAGCAATATTTTAGCATTTTGATTATGCTGTATATTTCCTTTTTAAATAATTCTATCTAAACTGGTGATTTGACTCTCTTCTCTGATAATTATTTTAAAATATTTGATACTTCTTTCAAGTTGGATAGGTAAAGCTCATACCTTGATCCTTATCTGGTTATAAAGAAGGTATCTTAACTAAGATGCTCCCCTTCCTCCAGATTTGAAAGCACAAATTAACTTAGAACTTTGCTTGAACTTCCCTAGTGGGTGTTAATAATGCTCAGGAAATATTTATTTTGTAATTGAAAAGAGTAAGCAGAACTGCTTGGTATTTATTAGTTTATCACAGTAAAACATTTTTCAACCTAATAATTTATTAAGTCTATTAATTTTTGTGTTGAGTTATATTTGCTCTTTGTTCTCAGACTGATAAAAACCTCTTGCTAGGGTAAAAACCTCTGGTAAGGACTGTAGCACAATTAAATAAATCACTGAGTTGATTGATGTTGGAGGGTTGAAAATGACCAATTTCTGAATTTAGAATGCAGACTAGCTACTGTCTTTGCAGAACTTCCTGTGAAATTAGTTTAGCTGCACGGATGTAGAGTGACTTGACCAGTGTTACAACTGATGTGGCCTTGGAAATATCTGTTATATCAGGTTCTCAGTAAAAAGTGCCTGTGAGCTACATAACTAGGAATAAAAATTGAAGAAAAATTTTCCATATGAGTCATTCATTTGATATTTAGCTCTGTAATCTTATTTGGTGACTTGGTTTTCTCATTTTATTTTGAATTATATATATATTTTTGTGCTGTAAATGCTTTATTCATTTTCTCTAAATGGTAGGAATTTTTTTTTATTGCCAACCATGTGTTTAAGACAGGTTAAGCAAATTGAGTGTTAAGTTCAGAATCATGTTGATAAATATTCTAAAGCAGCTTTTAAAAAGCTTTAAAGATATATATTTCTCTGGTTTTTAGATTGTAGTGAACATGCTTTTTAAAGTCTTATATGCCATTGTTACCCTCAAGACTTTTTCCTTCATTCTAAATTGTATTGTAAGGTAAAGCTGACTGCAAATTATCTTCTGAATAACCTATTTATTTACACATAAATTTGGGAGAAAAATCCCCATTTATTTCCAATCCCTAACACAATTATAAAACATAAGAATCCTCATTTATTGACTGCCTTCTCTGTGCTAAATACCAATGCTGAGGATATAAGAAAAGTAAAAAGCCTGATCTTTTGAGCTGACAAAATAATTAAAATACACACACATACAGGATCATTGAACTTTAGAATTAGAGGGTACATATAATCTAGTCTTTCTCAAATTTAAGTAATGTATCCCTTTTAAAGAAAGACATTTTTATTGATCTCCAGTATATTAGTCAGAAAGTTTTAGTCACAAGTGAGAGAACTCTTACTCAGACAGGAAGGGAATTAACTCAGAATTGAAATGCTTGGGAGTTAGTTTGGCTGTCTGTCCATGTACCTTTTGGCCTTGCTCTCTGTTGGCTTTATTCTCCCGCATGCTTTCTCCAGGTGTTGAAGAAGTTTCCTCCTGGCCAGTTTATGTAGGTCTGAAACCTCTGGTGTTAGATAGGTACTTTCTTCTCCTTATCGTCCTCCCAGATTACTCTGGCCTTGCTTGGGTCAGGTGCCTGCCCTGGACCCTTGTGACGTCCAGGAGGGTAGGATTGTCGTAGTACTCTTCCGGATCATGTAGCTCATAGCGTAATATACCACTGGGGAAGGGCAGTTCCCAAATTAAAGTAATGTGGGCAGACCTAGATGTTCCAGGCATCTCCCACACCTAAGGTTGACCTCTTTTATTTTAATATTATTTAAATGTGGAATATTTAGAAGTAGGTATAAATTAATCATGGTAACGGCATTTATGCAACTGTAAAAGCAAAATAGATGTACAAGTTAGTGATGAACAAAATGATAAAACCCCAGCCAAATGCAAATTCACAGCATTCATGGAATCACCCATTGCACATAAAATACGGCCCTAACTGCCTGATGAAGGATCTGGTAAGGTCAGCTCCCCTTTGCTACAGTTGCCTGTGATGACTCATTTGTCCCACTGGAACTCTGAACAGTCATGAAACTTTTATTCCTATAGCACCACATGCCAGCTTTGGCTTTTTTCCTTGGTGTAAAAGCATGATTTGCATATTATATCTACCTTTTTTATTTTTTCATATATCCCAGAACCATTACACTGCAATGTGATTGTAAACACAAATGTAAACCTGAGCCCTAAAATTTTGCAGAGCAGTACCTGGTATAAGGTGGTCATCCAGATAATCCAAAGCATATTTCTTTCATCTTTTATTTTGTTTTAATTATCATCAGTCTGAAATCACAAAATTAAAACATTTTGGTAAAAAACATACAGATCTTCAAAACATATTTGTTTTGGACTCTGGCGCCTCTCAGACCTGGGATTGAGAAATGCCAGTTTAGTCCATTCTCTCCCATATCTAAGATGCAGAGTAAGTTAATTTGCATTATTTACTGCATAGGTTACATTATTATGTTTTCTTTCAGATGTTGTAGGTTTTCCTTTAGGGAACATCTTTCATACCATCTGATTGTGAATGCATGGAAAATTACAAAACATTATGTCCCTTCCAACTCTCGGTCAAATTTGAATGTAAAACCATCTGAAGCAATTCTGCATTTTATTTATATTTGGTCCCAGTAAGCTTCTCAGATGTCTTCGTAGCTGGAGAAAGCGTAGAAGCACGAAATAACTTTAGACGAGCATTCATTTATTTACTGTGCCAGACCCAACTGTAACAGCAGAGTAGAGATTTTTGGAAGATACCACTTGGAGACACGCAGTTTCTCCTGTTTTGTTGACTACCCTCTTATGGGTCTATTAATCATTTATTCATCTAAACCATTGCTTCTCAATTGTGGATGTTGTTGGCATTTGGTGGGATTTTTTTTTTTTTTTTTTTTTTTTTTTTGCTGTCTAGTATATTGCAGCAAGTTTAACCTCTCTGGGCCCAAGACACTAAATGCTAGGATCACCCCCACGATTGTGGCAGCAGATACACCCAGACATTTCCACATGCCCCAAGGGCTGGCACCACTCCTTGGTTGAGAACCACTGTTCAAAACCCTTGAAAATCTGTTTCAGGTTTCTTTCCTTTTATCATTTTAGTTGTGGTGTTCTGTTGTTCAGAATCGTTTACTTTCACTGCTTTAAATATATCCCAAACTTCAGTAGTCATTCCCTTATTCTGGTCGGTGAGAATTTGAACACCAGAGTAGTGGCTTTATAGACTTTTAAGTGTCCTTCTCATTTGTTAGATCAATTATGTTAATGGTTTGAGCAGAACCATTTGTGGAATTGTGTAATATACTGGAAAGCGAATTGGGATGGGAGTCTAGACCCTTGGATTTTGTTCCCAGCCTTGCTATTAACTTCGTGACTGGCCCAAGTTAGTAAACCTCAGCTTTAAAATGGAGATTGGGAATAGGTGAGGAATTGAGGTGGAGAGATTCTTAAATGAGTTTTAAAATCTCTTTCAGTTCTAAGAGTTTGATTCTTAAATGAGTTTAAAAATCTCTTTTAGCCCTAAGAGTTCTTGATTTTCACCTGAAGAGCAGAGTATCAGCTTCTAAGATTGAATGGTTTTGTTCCTTAACTATGTTTCCTTAAGTATGAGTAATGGATCCAGGTCAGATTGAGCAAACAGCATAATTAAAACTGCATAAAATAAGGATCCAAGAGTTGGAAAAAGATCTGATGTTATTTTTCATGTCAGTGATTTTTGTGTTTTTCCTACAGATCATTTTAGCAAATTTCCATATAAAAGTTATCCATCCCTTTCCACATGGAAAATTTATACAGTCTTTGTAATTAAAGTATTAGCAATTAATTCACATAAGTGATTAAAAAAGCATTGTAAAGAATGAAAAAAGATCACTTTTTTATAGTAGACTGAAAAAACATGCATATGCATTGTGTTTTATGGATCATTCAGGGCCTGCAGTTTTTCGTTCTGTTTTATGTGAGACATCTTCTCTCCCCAAAAGTTACTGCTCAAGGGACTTGCCATATTGCCATCCTTGAGGCGTGGCATCAGTCCACTTTTGGAATTTCCGCATGCACGCCCCCTTGGTTAAGAACTAAAACAAACCAACTTTAATTTCCAAATACCCTATTGCAGAGTGCTAAGCATTGTTTTTATCAAGTATTAAAATCATGCTTCAGTTTAGCATTATGGTTATTATAAAATATTAAGGCTCTCATCATAGGTAATTTCTTGTATATTATCTAACTTTTGTTTTCAAGCAGCTTTATTTTATTTCTGAGAATTAGTAATAAAGTTCTTCAAGTCTGTAACTTATTTCTGGAAAATTAGTAATTTCTGATTAGTGCAGGCCAGCTTGCCTTCACCAGGAGACCCTGGGAATCGAACCCGGGGCCTCCCATATGGTAGACGGGAGCCCAGTCCCTTTAGCCACATCCGCTTCCCCAAGGAACATTGTTGAGTACATTTTGCTTAATTAAATGTTCAACTTCTAGTCTTTATGTAGAATTCAGAAAATTATGTCATATGTAAAGTGTAGTTACTGATCTTGGGAGTCCATGTTTTTTCACTTTTAATTTGAGAAAATACATTAAAGCAACCCATCATTCCATATGAAGTGTTTCTGTAGAGAATTAATGCTTTTAAACTAAAGGCCTAATAAAAAGCAGTAGCTAACATCTAATTGTTATTCTGTGGAGGCCTATTCAGTAAATTCCCTTCATTTTTACCAAAAAGTTCATCAGTTTGAAATATACTCCCTTTAATGTTCTTTAAAACTTAAAAGTTAGAAACAATCACTACCATGTATTAGGCACTTAACTGTGTACTAGGCTCTATGCTATCACTTTATATACATCATTCCTTTATGTTTCTTAAGAACCCTATGAGGTAAATGCCATTATCTTCATTTACAGAGAGAGTTAATAATGCACCTAAGGCCATACTCTTAGAAAGAGCTCGTTGTGGGGATGAAACCTAGTTCTGTCCCACTTAGGTCTCTTAACCAACACCATGCTCTGTTGAAGTTTAGTGTCAACATTAATGAAAGCAAGCAGAAGCCCCTAGATTCAATGCCATGGGGAGCCTCACTCAGGTAGAGGTGAAAGTTTCTCCTAGGCCTATTTAGTTTTGTGCAAGCACATTACTTAATGATGAGCCTAGAGTATAATTTTAAGGTATAAAAAGTGGGAAATCTCAAATGACATTTTAAAATAGGATGGCTGAAAATTTAGATAGTAGACCATTGCAATTATAATTTTAATATTAGAACACAAATACCCTAAGTACAGTGTATTTTCAAAGAATTTTTATCCTTTGATGTGTTATTTTAGGCAAGAGTACAAAACACATTAAACCAGTTGCTCTACAACAGGGGTACTTAACAAGGGGTCCGTGAGCTTGAATTGAAATAAAAAAAAAAAACATTCTTTTGGGGATGTATTGTGCAGGTGTGATATATTTATTAAATAATACACAGTATAGTGTGGATTTAGTAAGGAGACTGTGGCTTTCACCTGACTGGCACAGGGGTCCAAGGAACAAAAAAGGTTAAGTACGTTTTATCTTTTTTTTTTAACTCCTTGGGGTTATTATGTTTCTATCAAATTTTTACTTTGCCTTGTCAATTTTTCCTTTTCCTTACTTTTCTAAATGCCAAGAAATTTTCTGTAAAACCTAGACAATATATTATAATTATTTTTCTTTTTCAAGACATCTGGAATACTGAATATATATTTTAAAACATTTCTGTCTTTTTCAAGATTCATTTCTTAAGATGAATGAGCAGTCCGACTTTGGTAGAAAGTAAAATTATTGCTGCATGGAGCCCCTGTGGACACAGGTGTGCGTGTATGTGTGCTTCTTTTGCTAATCATATTTGGAAGCTGTGGGAGAGCTTACAACCCTCTGTCCTGTCAATAAATATTTCATGTTCTGTTTAACACTTCTAGATTATAGGCATTTAAAAGAAGCTGTTGCTTGTTGAGATTTGTGAAAAATCCTAGAACATAAACTATAAATTGTAGTTTTCTTTACTGTGAAAGGATTTTTATAACTAATCTTAAGTGAAATGAGAATTGGAATGGGAGTTAAGTTTTGATTCTTCATAGAGTATGTGCCATACAGTACAATTTTTAATGACTATTACTTATCAATTTATAAATTTTTTAGAGATTGTGAAATGATATACACCCAATGTGCAAAACTTAAAGCTATTTAAATAGCCGTAAAAATAGATATTACTAGCTTGACACCATTTAATTTAATCAACTTAATTGGGTCCATTTATCCTTTTTAAAATGGTACACTTTTCAACTACTTCAAAAAATTTGAACATGTAGGATATATGAAATGAGATGTGTAGTAGCATTTTATTTCTCTCGTGTATAATTTTGATGAAATAAATTCTTTTGTTAGAATCATTATAAAAATTCACCTTCTAAGTTTCGTCCCCACCCACATCACCCCAGAATTTCTTTGATCTTTTTTGTCATTCATGAATGAATTTATTCATCCACCCCTCTCTCCACCATGTATGACTGAAGTCCCAAAATGTCTGACACTGAAAATGTCAGGCTCAGCCTTTTCCTGCAGCAGCTCCTCTAACTGGGCTGCTGGGCCTTTGAGTGGCCTTTTGAGTGTGTGAACTTAATTTTGCTGGCTCTTCCGCCCACATTGTAAGATCATTTTGAAGGATACAGAGCTGTTAGTGGTATAAAGAAGCCTCATGAGATCAAAATGTGTTCAACATTTTTTTTTTCAACATTATTCTTTAATAGCACTGATTTTTATAATAAATTGTCATTGCATGAGCAGTTTGAGCTGGAAGAGTCTTCTGTAAAGTAGAATACTAAAATAATATACTTCTGATTAGATTCATTGTTTAAAAAGACTTGAGATTTAAAATTTAAGTCACATTTATGACAAGAACTTGTGGCAAATTTTTGGCAACTTCCATTTGGCTTTATTTCCTCTAATCTAATTAATATCAATCCTTCGGGTTCGTTACTTGCTTGGAGTAGGTCAGGGGAAAGTGTACTTTATTAAGTCCTAAGCATCAGCTGCAGTACATACAAGTTTGAAACTACAAATGTTATATGCATTAGTGTTACCTGACAGTAATAACTACCAACATTGGTTTTGGTTCACTCTAGGGTTTCTCCAGTTATTTTAAGAAACATTGTAAACTTAAAAAAAAAAAAAAAAATCTACATTCAATTTATCCATTAAAAAAAAGCTGTATAGTACATCTCATTTTTGAAGCAAGAAATGTTTTTGTGAAATAAAATGAGGTAGAAAATAAGTGATTAGATGATCAAACAGATTTTGCTGACAAGAGAGGGAATGATTCAGACAGGATGCTAAACATCAGGATCTTGTCATCAGTTATAAATTCTTGGCACCAATTTTCATTGCTTTTCCCTTGGTCATAGCTTTATTTCAAGTGTGTGGGGCTTGTTGTCTTTCATTTAATAGCCTTGTAAAAGTCCAATCAACTGAAAGACTTCAGGAGGGCTGCTCTGCTTTCTGATGCTCCCAGGTTTGCCGGGCATTTAGCAAGAGCATGCTTATAAATGAAAGTGGAGAGTCTCTAAATTGGTGGTGCTGGTAGCAAAGGGTAAAAATAACTCTGTGGAGCTGGTGTCCTTTTTGCTCTTTTTCTTCACATGGCTAGGATGTAATTTAAACTCTTCGTTTTGGAAAACGAAGTGCAGTTCTGTAAAGGATGGCATTCTAAAGTATTCACTTTGGCTGAGGACTTTGAGTGTTGAGAGTTGGATGTGCAAAGCCTGTTTCCAGACCACGTTAAGGCCCACTGTGCCTGTAAGCTTGTACTGCCAGGGACACAACTTTTTTTCTTCATCCTTTCTCTCATTCTCTTGGCTGATATCTACATATAAGTGAACAGTCATGGCTCCTTACCCCGACCCTTCATCTCTGAAAGGAGTGCAAAGGGTATTGGAGATAGCAAAAGCTTACATTTTGGGAGGAGATTTGGAATACTTTCACAGGTATTTTCTAATTTGACTCGTACATCAACTCTGTGAGGTTAGTGAAGACGCAAGGGGCTGTTTAACCCCTGCTTAATAGTGAGGAAGCTAAGGGGCAAAAAGAGGTTACGTGAATTGACTGAACAAGTGACCACCTCCTGGCTGTTGATAAACGTAAGCAGTTGTGGGGATCTTAATGACCCTGTAAAACAGCAGTCTTTTTTTTTTTTTACATCTGAAGAACTTGAACTCCAGAGAAAATGAACCCCGGAGAAGTTGTAATTGGTTCAGCATCACTCTGTGTAGTGTTATGGCTGGGATTAGAATTATCTCCTGGTTCCCAGTTTGCCATTCTTGACTTTATACCCTGCTGAAGATGGTCAGCACCTTACACTTCATAAAGAGGTCAGAATTGGTAGTATTTATCCCCATTTTAAAGAGGATGAAACTGAAGTTCAGAGGAAGAAAATGGTTGGCTACTGGTTGCAAATCCCATTGGTGGCAAATGCTAAGATTAGAACCCAGGACTCCCTGCTGAACAGCACAGCCTTCTGATGCTTTGTAAAGTTGCAAGAATTTTTAACAAGTAGATTGCAGGGTTTTTCCCCTATGAAATATATTATATGGTGTGGGGTTTTTAGTGTAAAATGGAAGAACTTGATTTAAGGAGGAATGTTATGCTCCAGTGTTAGCATAGATTACTAATGCAAGAGCATTCAGAAGGTTCGATGATCAAACACAGGATCACAGGAGGATAGTCCTTTGTGCTCTGTATTAGCAATTTGATAGCCTGGAACCTATTAGTGTGCTACATAGAGCCTACTTTTCTTTGTTGTCTGTCCACAACCAACAGAAAGAATACAAAATAACTAAGGTAACCAGATAAAATAGAAGACACTGAGCTAAATCTGAATTTCAGATATTAATTATACTAAAATATTATTCATTGTTTATCTGAAATTCAATTTTAGCTGGACATCCTGTATTTTCATTTGCTAAATCTAGCAATCCTAAGAATGACTTTTCTCAGGAACACATTTTTTATACCTCCTTTATAATACATTGTTTTAGACTCATAACATGACCTGTTTCCGGAGAAACATAGACATGATGGAATTTGGTTAGCTATTTTTAAAAAGTGGTTTTATTGAGATATATTCACATACCATACAATCTATCTAAAGTGTACAATCAATGGCTTTTAGTATAATCAGTGTTGTGCATTCATCATCATAAAAAATTTTAGAGCAATTTATTACTCCAAAAAGAAAAACTCCTCACCACTTAGCAGTGACCTCTCAATCCCTTTATCCTTCCCCAGCCCTATATAACCACTAATCTAATTCGGTCTTTAAAAATTGATTTATATGTACATTTTATATAAATGGAATTATACAATATATAGTACTTTGTGTCTGGTTTCTTTCATTTAGCATAATGTGGTTTTTTTAATTTTGTTTTGTTTTCCCTATATTAACATCTTGTAATATTAACATACATTTGTTCACTTTCAAAGAAAAACAGTCTTATATATGCAATATTACCCATATTCATATTTCACATGAGGTTTTACTATGCTACTCAGTCCCATGTTACATTTTTTAGCTTTCCTTCTGGTAATATACATGACCTTAGACTTTCCTTTCAACCACTGCCATATGCATATAATAGCACTGCTAGTTACAAATACTATGTTGTGATATCACCTTTTCTATTCATTTCCAAAGATTAACAAACAATCTTTTTACCAGTTCTGCACAGGTTGACCCTCAGATTTCCATTCTCTAACCTCTTTCTGTTTTCTGGTGATCTGTATTCTAGTTATTAACTATGAGTTTACGCAATATATTTAGTTCATAATAGTGCAATCATAAAGTAATTGTCCTTTTGTGTCTGGCTTGCTTCACTCAATATGATGTCCTCCAGGTTCATTCATGTTGTCAAATGCTTTACAATTTCATTTCTTCTTACAGCTGCATAATATTCCACCGTGTGAATACACCAAAGTTTGTTTATCCATTCATCAGTTGATGGACAGCTGGGTTGTTTCCAACTTTTGGCAATTGTGAATAATGCCACTATGAACATCTGTGTGCAGATGTCTGTTCATGTCACTGCTCTCAGTTCTTCTGGTTATATACCTAGTAGTGATATTGCAAGGTCATGTGGCAAATCTATATTCAAATTCATTAGAAACTGCCGAAACAGTCCTCCACCGTGGCTGTACCATTTTATATTCCCACCAACAAGGACTAAGTGTTCCTATCTCTCCACATCCTCTCCAACACCTATAGTTTTCTGACTTTTCAATAGTGACCATTCTAATAGGTGTGAAATGGTATCTCATTGTAGTTTTAATTTGTATTTCCCTAATCGCAAGTGATGTTGAACATTTTTTCATGTGTTTTTTTTTGCCATATGTATTTCTTTTTTGGACAAATGTCTATTCAGGCCTTTTGCCCATTTTTTAAAATCTGGTCATTTGTCTTTTTATTGTTGAGTTGTAGCATCATTTTATACATTATGGATATTAAACCCTTATCAGATGTGATTTCCAAATATTTTCTCCCATTGAGTCAGCTGCCTTTTCACCCTTTTGACAAAGTCCTGTGAGGTGCAAAAGTGTGTTTAATTTTGAGGAGGTCCCATTTATCTATTTTTTCTTCTGTTGCTCATGCTTTGGGTGTAAGATCCAAGAAACCACAACCTACCACAAGATCTTTAAGATGTTTCCCTATATTTTCTTCTAGTAGTTTTATGGTCTTGGCTTTTATATTTAGGTCTTTGATCCATTTTGAGTTGATTCTTGTATAGGGAGTGAGATAGGGGTCCTTTTTCATTCTTTTCTTTACGGATATCCAGTTCACCCTACACCGTTTGCTGATGAGACTGTTTTGTCCCAATAACGTGCACTTGGTAAGTTTGTCAGAAACCAGTTGGCCATAGAGATAAGGGTTTATTTCTGGACTCTCAGTTCTGTTCCACTGATCAATGTGTCTATCTTCATGCCAATACCATGCTGTTTTGACTACTGTAGCTCTGTAGTATGTTTTGAGATCAGGAAGTGAAAATCCGCCCACATCGCTCTTCTTTATTAAAATGCTTTTGGCTGTTTGGGTGCCCTTTCCCTTCCAAATGAATTTGTTAATTGCCTTTTCTATTATATTTCTGTAAAGTAGGCTGTTAGAATTTTGATTGGTATTGCACTAAATCTGTAAATCAATTTGGATAGGATTGACATCTTCATGTATTTCATCTTCCAATCCTTGAACTTGGAATGTCTTTCCATTTGTTTAGGTGTTCTTTGATTTCTTTTAGCATTGTTTTGTAATTTTCTGAATATAGGTCCTGTAATACTTTGGGTTAAATTGATTCCTAGATATTTGAGTCTTTTTTGTTGCTATTGTAAATGGAATTTTTTCCCTGATTGCCTCCTCAGATTGTTCAATACTAGTGTACAGAAACATTACTGATTTTTGTGTGTTGATCTTGTATCCTTTCACTTCACTGAACTCATTTCATTAGCTCAAGTAGCTTTGTTTAAAGACATTTCAGAATTTTCTAAATATAAAATCATATTATATGTGACTAGTGAGAGTTTTACTTCCTTTTCCTATTTGGATGCCTTATACTTTTTTTCTTGTCTAATTGCTCTAGCTAGAACTTCTAGCACAATATCGAATTACAGTGGTGACAGTGGGCATCCTTGTCTTGTTCCTGATCCTAGAGGGAAAGCTTTCAACTTTCCCCATTGAGTATGATGTTGACTGTGGAGTTTTTTTGTTTGTTTTGTTTTTCATTTTTTAAAAATTTATTGAAGTATATCACACATACATAAACTTACATAAAAAATAAATGTATAGTAATAGTTGTGAACTTATAAAACAAACATACCTGACATCTTACAGGGACATCATACCTCACCCTACCAACAATACCTTGCATTGTTGTAAAACATGTTTAATGATTAAAGAGCATCCTCAAAATATTACTACCAACCAAAGCATCTTACATTTGGTGCATTTTCCCCCAACCCACCCTATTATTATTATTATTTTTATTTTTATATAATTTATATATGAACATACATAAACAATAGTTGTATAGTAAAAGTTGTGAACTTACAAATCAAACATTCATAACAACATACAGGGGTCCCACTACCAACACCTTGCACTGTTGTGAGACATTTGTTACAAATGATGAAAGAATATCTTCAAAATCTTACTACTAACTATAGCCCTTGTCTTACATTTGGTGTATTTTCCCCCAACCGTCCCTATTATTATTTTTTAAATATATTTTTATGACAGAAGTTGTAAACTTACAAAGCAATCATGCATATGTGCAGGATTCTCATACAACACCCATCTATCAATACTACACTGTGGTAGAACATTTGTTACAGATTATGAGATAATATCATCAGACTATTACCAGGTCCATAGTGTACATTTGGCACACTTTTTCCATACTCCACCATTATCAACACAGTCCATCTTTGGCTTAGATGCATTAATATTACATTATTACTGTTAACCACAGTCCATAGGTAACGCCATTTGTATTTTTCCCATGCTTCTCCATATTTCCACCAACCCGCAATAGTGGTGTACATCTGCTCTAGCTTCCAAAGGACACTCTTGAATCTGTACCATCAACCACAGTTCTCATCCACCTCTGGGTTTAACTGTGTTATTCAGGCCCTAGATTATTCTCTAACTTTCTTTCAATTGGCATTTATATCCCTAGACTACCCTTTTCTGGCTGTGGCTTTTTTGTATATACCCTTTATCATATTGAGGAATTTTCCTTCTTTTCCTATCTTTTGAAGTGTTTTCATCAAGAAAGGATGCTGGATTTTGTCGCATGCCTTTTCTGCATTTATCAATATGATCATGTGTTTTTTTCTTTCAATTTGTTAATATGGTATATTAATTTCTTTTTTTATGTTGAATCACCCTTGCATACCAGGAATAAATCCCACTTGGTCGTGGTGTATAATTCTTTTGATGTGCTGTTGGATTCTATTTGCATGTATTTTGTTGAGAATTTTTGCATCTATGTTCATTAGAGGGATTGGTCTGTAATTTTCCTTTCTTGTAGTATCTTTATCTGGCTTTGGTATTAGGGTGATACTGGCTTCATAAAATGTGTTTGGTAATTTTCCCTTCTCCTCAATATTTTGGAAGAGTTTAAACAGGATTGGCATTAATTCTTCTTAAAGTGCTTGGTAGAATTCACCTGTGAAGTCATTTGGTCCTGGACGTTTCTTTGCTGGGAGATTTTTGATGATGGATTCAGTCTCTTTAAATGTGATTTGTTTTTAAGTTCTTGTATTTCCCCTAGAGTTAGTATACGTTGTGCGTTTATAGGAATTTGACCATTTCATCTAAGTTGTCTACTTTGTTGGCACACAGTTTCTCATAATATCCTCCTGTGATACTTTTTATTTCTGTGGGGTCAATCGTAACTTCTCCCCTTTCATTTCTGATTTTATTTGTTTGCATCTTCTCTTTTTTTTTTCTTTGTTAGTCTAGCTAGGGCTTTGTCAATTTTATTGATCTTCTCAAAGAACCAGCTTTTGGTTTTGTTGATTTTCTCTATTTTTTCCCCTCAATTTCATTTATTTCTGCTCTAATCTTTATTATTTCTTTCCTTCTGTTTGCTTTGGGAATGATTGACTGTTCTTTTTCTGCTTTCTCCAGTTGTTCAGTTATATCTTTGATCTTAGCTCTTTCTTCTTTTTAAATATAGGCATTTAGGGCTATAAATTTCTCTCTCAGCACTGACTTCACTGAATACCATAAGTTTGATAAGTTGTGTTCTCTTTTTCATTCGTCTCAATATATTTACTAATTTCACTTAAAATTTCTTTTTTGATCCACTGATTGTTTAGGAGTGTGTTGTTTAGCCTCCACACATTTGCACATTTTCCCCTTTCCTATCTGTTAGTGATTTCCAATTTCATTCCATTATGATCTGAGAAGATGCTTTGTATAATTTCAGTCTTTTTATATTTATTGAGACCTGCCTTGTGTCCTAACATGTGGTCTATCCTGGAGAAAGATCCATGAGGATTTGGAAAGAATGTATAACCTGCTAATTTGGGATTCTGTATATATCTGTTAGGTCTGGCTTGTTTATCATATTTTTCAAGTTCTCTGCATCCTTGTTGATCTTCTATCTTGTTGTTCTAATAATGCGAGTGGTGTATTGAAGTCTCCAACTAGTAGTGTAGAGTTGTCTTCTCCCTTCAGTTTTGCCAGTTTGCCTCATGTATTTTGGGGCACCCTGGTTAGATGCATAGATATTTATGACTGTCATTTCTTCCTAGTAGATTGTCCTTTTTATTAATATATAATGGCCTTCTGTATCTCTTGTAACTTTTTTGCGTTTAAAGTCTGTCTTGTCCAGTATTAGTATAGCTACCCCTGCTCTTTTTTGGTTATTATTTGCATGGAGTATCTTTTTCCAACTTTTCACTTTCAGCTGGTTTGTATGCCTGGGTCTAAACTGAGTCTGTTATAGGCAGCAAATAGACGGCACATGTTTTTTTATTCATTCTGTCAGCTTATTTATATCTTTTGATTGGGGAGTTTAATCGATTCATATTCAATGTTATTACTGTAAATGTATTATTTACTTCTACCATTTTATTCTTTGGTTTTCATATGTCATATCTTATTTTCATCTGTCTTTTTTACTCTTTTGTTTATCCTTTCTGCTATTCTTTGTTCTATACTCTCCTTCAGACCACTCTCTTCTGTCTTATTCTTTTGAACTGTAGGGCTCCCTTTAATACTTCCTGCAAAGGTGGATTCTTTTTCTTTCTTTTACTTTTTTAAACAATTTATTGAAGTATATCATTCATACATGGACATACATAAACTATAAGTGTTCAGTAAACTTCATGATCTTACAAAACAAACATACATAACATCATACAGGGCTCCCACAATCACACCCCCCCCTCCCCAAACACCCGGCATTGTTGGGAAACACTTGTTAACAAATCATGAAAGAGCATCGTCAAAGTATTACTACTAACTATAGTCCGTATCTTCCTCCCCTATACATTTTTTTAAGGATTTATTAATTTATTTACTTTTATCCATTTTTACCCCCCACTTCCCCCTGTTTCTGCTGTTTCTGTGTCCATTCACTGGGCAACTCTTTGTGTCCCTTTCCTGCCCTCTCCTCTCATCCCTCTCCTGTCTTCACTGGGATTCGATCCCCAGAATCTTCAATGTGGGAGAGAGGCATCCTACTGCCTGCGTCACCTTAGTTCCTGGTTTTTCAGTGCGTCTTGTCTTGGCTCTCCCATGTCACTCTCCTGCTATGTCATCATCTTGCTGCGTGGCTTGCCGGACCTGGAGGTGTACCCGCTCATGAGGCCTGGTGGCCCACACGCCTTCTATACTTTTCTTTTTTTAATTTTTACAGGGATGTTCTGGGGATCGAACCCAGGTCCCTCCATATGGGAGATGGACGCCCAACCACCCGAGCCACATCCGTCCCCCTGCTATATCTCTTAAGGTTGACCAAAGATACCCAAAGTTACAGTCTTTTCCCATACAGGATGGTCATATAATAAATCAGGCTTAGTGTATCACCAGCATTCTAAAAACCAGACCTAGGGAGAAAAACTAGGTCTGGGGACACAGGCATGGTTTCTAATATAGCGAATGTTTAGCCTACCCTGATCATCACAAAATCAGGTCAGCAAGAATATTCGTACAAGGTGGATTCTTTTTTACGTACTTTCTTAGTTTCTGTTTATTTGTGAATATTTTAAACTCGCCTTCATATCTGAAGGACAGTTTTGCCAGATAAAGAATTCTTGGCTGGCAGTTTTTCTCTTTCCGTATGCTAATTATATCATACCACTGTCTTCTCGCCTCCATGGGCTCTGATGATAAATCCACACTAAGTCTTATTGGGAGTCTCTTGTATGTGATGGCTTGCTTTTCCCTTGCTGCTTTCAGAATTTTCTCTTCATCTTTGATGTTTGTCATTATGAGTAGTATGTGTTTTGGAGTATGTCTATTCAGATTTATTCCAGTTGGGGTATGCTGTGCTTCTTGGACATGTAAATTCATTTTTTTCATAAAAGGCAGGAAAATCTCAGCCATTATTTTCTCACATACTCTTTCTGCCCCGTTTCCCTTCTCTCCTCCTTCTGGAACTCCCATGACATGTATGTTGTTGCGTGTCATGTTGTCATTCATCTCCCTGAGCCCCTGCTGAATTATAGATTTTTTTTTTTTAAATGATGCTTATCCATATGAATCTTTGTTCTTTGAAACAGTGTTTTTCCCTTGGTGATATACTGTGCTATCCTTTTATGATCTGAATGTAAAACATTAAGTTAGAGAATGTGTCGTAAGTGATCTTATTCTTACTATGCTTTGTGTGCTTAAATTTGATTTTGATTTTTTCAGATTCAGCTAGTGGTCATTTAGTGCCTTTACATGACAAGCATTGCTGTGCTGGGAACTTTCATCTTCTTAGAGGCCATAGGACTTGGATTAAGGAGATCTGGATTTGATTCCTGGTTTTGCCACCAAATAACAGAATGACTTTGGTTCAGCCATTTAATTCAGTTTTATAATTTAGAAAGTAGGATTGTCTCACTGGGTTTAAATCAAAATGATGGTTTTTCAGTATCATTAATGTGAGTAATTTTAAAAATCCCTAGCATCAAAAAATAGAAGGGAGAACCGAGATCCTATTCTAGGCCATAGAAGTAATTTGCCCAGTCAGAACGACCACCCAGGTTTCTTGAATCTCATCTGGTCCTTTTTACCCTCATATCTGTCATGTTCACGAGCATCCTTCTTTCAATCTTTATTCCTATGTGTACTTTTATGCTACTTCATATAATATCTAGAATTCAGTGTGTGTATAACTTACCTTCAAAGCACAGTATGAACGAGCCTGGCTCACAACCACGGTCGAACCTGTTCTCTGACCATGGAGTAGCTTTTCAGGGCCATACTGTGACCAGCAGCGTGGAACAGCCCAGATGGGAATAATGCTTCCGGTCACTTGTTGCCCTGAAGAGTTCTAAAAAGTAGCATTACCTGCACCATTTGTATTCAGTTTGGGGGGAGAGGTCACTTGAGGATTTGTCAATGTGTGGGTGCCACGAGACTAAAGGAGGCACCTTGTCTGCGGTGTCATTACTGTACTCTGACGCCCGGCGCGGTGTCTCTCACATCCCAGAGATCTTTGCCTATGGGAATAATTAATTCTAGAAAAAAGAGAGCACTTAATAGTGAATCCAATTAAAGTGGGGAAAAAAATTAGTGAAAAAGTTTTCATCAGAACTTTATCTTGAAAAATGGAACTGCAAATAATGAAAGCAAATTTTTCTTACATTTAATAGAATTTAGATTATGATGAAAACTACATGCTAATTCAGTTATTTTTCTGACAAAATTGTGTATCATGAACAATATCTTCACTTCACGTTTGTTTTTTTTGCAGCAGGCCCATAAAGAGTGTCTTTTTTTTTCTTTTTGCAAACATCCTTTTTTGAATTAATATTTGAAAATCTCAAGGGATTTTCTTAAACCAGAATATAATTATTTGAATGTAAATCTCTTTTCAAGTACCTGGTATGCCATTATTCTAGTTGATTCATTCTTCACTTGTTCGCTGGTCTTAATTGGGCACAGTCTTTAATGGTCTGTGACTTTCCATGATATTAGAACCATCACTTTTATCTCCTTCTAAGGTTCTTTATTTTACCTAAGAAATAGAATTTTAGTTTGCAGGTGATTTGTATTTGCCTAGAGACTGAAGGATCAAAAAACTAATGGGAGAGGCTAGATATTAGTCTTGACTGGACAAGCCCACTTCATATAACTGCAAAACTTCAAGGAGTGCCTTAGGGGAGAGAGGTTGAGAGAGGATTCATTTTATTTGTGGTTGGTTTATAAGTGATTGTTTTGGTATTTTGCTAACATATGTTTTCCTATGTAAGCATGTAATTATAGGAACTCAGATTTTAATGTGGTCATGAGAACCCCACCTCCCCAGCCGGTGGTTAATAAAAAATGATTGATTGAATGACTGAATATACTAGATTTGTTTTTCTTGTGTCACTTAATACTGAGTTCATCTCTTTAAGAAAATATCTAGAAATAAAATATGTGTGAGACAAATAGTGTAGTCAAAAACACCTTAAAAATTTTTTAGCACTGTTTTTGTTTAAAATATATATAAGGCACTGCAGGGTACACAAGGAAAAATGAGCATGATCACTTATGAGGCTTACCTCTGATGGATGATGAACATGAATCACTGGAAAACAATACTAATTTTCTGTAGCATATCATCATTCAGACTTTTAAAAAGCCTGTTGTCCTTCTTGTTGCAGCCCATTCCTTCATTTATTCATTCATTGACTTCATTGAGGGAATATTTATTGAGGCCCTACTATGTGTGACAGGCCCTGTTATAAGTACTGAAGATATAGTGGTGACCAAGATACACAAGTTGTTCTGATGACATTTACATCTAGTTGGAGGAGATAGACAGTCAACCCAACAGATTAAAAAATAAGAAAAATGTCCAGTAGTGAGATATCAGATGGTGTGGAGCGAGAACATGATGTGTCAGGGCCTCTTAAGATGGAGTGATGATCAGGGAAGGCCTGTGGGAGCAGAGGCTGTGGAATGTGATCCTGGCAGGTGAGGGGAGAGCTTTTCAGGCAGGGGAACAGGACAGGGAGCGCTTGGTGGGCTTGAGCACCAGAGGGGCAAGTGTAGGCCGGAGGAGCTATGGCAGGGGATTTAAATAATTTGGATTTTATTCTCGGTTCAAGGAGAAGCCAAATAGGGTGGTTAAGATGTTAAGGTGTATTTACTTTGTTAAAAGATTATTCTGGCTGTGGTGTGGAGGAGGATTGAAAGGTGGCAAGTCTAAGAGCAGAGAAACCAGTTAGGATGTTGTGGCAGGTAATCCAGGTGAGGGATGGTGGGGCGTGGGCCAGGTTGGTAGCGCTGGAGGTAGAAATAAACAGATTGGGATACAGGATTTTGGAAATCAAGTTGAAAAGACTTGGCTGCTGGACTGTATGTGAGGGAAACCAAAACTTGGAGTAATTCCTAGGTGTTTGGTTTGCGAAACTGTGAAGATGATGGTACTGTTTATTAAGATTAAAGAAACTGGCAAGGAGTGAGATTGGGTCATGATGATGGGTGGGGAGCCAAGAATCCTATTTTCACCATCATTAAGATTAAGATTAAATTGTTTATTTAGACATCGATATGGAGCTGTCAAGTAGACAGATTGATTGAAAAATTTTAAAGTAAGGAGATCTCCATTTCCCAGTAAGAAGATAAGAAATAAGTAGGGACTAAATTTTAGGTTAGTAGTAAAATAGTTAAAATGTCCACTTATTATATTAATTTAATAATTTAGTTATATGTACATATTTAAAGTTGCATAAATGTTACTGTAGATGTATTGCTTTTTTTCCTATATTACATTTTACAAAATGATTTTATTCAAAAGCTTCATGCATTTTTGACAGCTTCACATACATTTTTGACATCAGTGTCTTTGGCACAACTACTGCAGTTTTGAGGGTTATGTAAGCTTTTTCCAGACTGTCACCCCCATTTCTGTAAATGCATTTATAAAACATTTGGACAATAATATATTTTAAAATCTGTGCTGTTATTGTATATTTGTGATCTGTGCACTATAACTACCTACTATATGGCTTTTTAAAGAGATTTTAAAAGGACTGTAACTGTATCTGACACTTCAAATTATGAGTTAACCCTGGCAACATTTGTGTTATCTTTTTTTTTTTTTTTAACCTATTCTATTTTAGACAGATATAATTTCAGGCTGATTCATATTTAACAAACAATATATTGCTGTTCAAAATAAAATAATTACAGGGACATCCCATAAATGAAAGATTTAATGGAGACGGAAATAACCAATTTTTCTCCTTCTGCATCATCTTTGTTTACTTAATAAATCATGCACATTTTTCATATCAGTACATCTAGCCATTTTTTAAATGTCTGCATTGTGTTCCATTGTATAAATTTAGCCAGCCTTCTACTGGTGGTTTAGGTTGTTTCTTATCTTGGCTATAACAAACAGTGCTACAGTAAATACCCTTGTATACTTCCTGTGTCACATGTAAAATCTCTGGAACAAAGGATAAATACATTTTAAAATTTGTTAGAAATTGCCTAATTGCCCTCCAAAGACAGTTTTCACCAATTTTATTACAAATTGTGGAATCAGTTTTCATTTTAGACAAAAAGATTAGAGTGTCTATATCCCTACACTCTGTCCAAAATAGTGCATTGTCAAACTTTTTAATCTTGACTTTGTTTGTTAAAAATAATCAACTATGTCATTGTAGATTAGAGATTACATTACTCTTAAATTAGGCAAATTCTTTTAAATATCCTCAGTGATAGCAAGTTTTTGTGTTTTGAAGGTAAATTTGAGTTTTGGAAAAAGTCAAGTCTTTTGCATGAGATGGATAATTAAGTGAGCAATTTTAGTGTGTGTGGTTTTTTTTTGTTGTTGTTTTTCATTTTACTTATTTGTTAATTTTGGGAGGCAGGGTTATTGAAAAACAGTACCTGACTTTTAGATGAAACTAATATTCTTAGTTGAGTTATAAATTATCTCAGAAGTTAGTGTCAAAAGAAAACATTTCAAAATGTTTAAAGCAATGAATAGCACCATCAGTTTGTAGACGATTACAGTTTTCCAAGGGGAATTACTTGAATTGAAAACACTCATTTGGATGTGTGTGATCAGGTATGTTTGTTTTTAAAAATCACCCACTGTTAAGGCATTACCTAAAATAGATTTCTTTCAGTGTAGGGTATATTAAAAACAAAGAATCACACTTCTCTTGGAATGAATTTTTAAATTAGATACTGCCTACAGTTAGATTTTTCTCCTTTATATGAGGAGTAGATAATCCAGAAGAAGAGATAATTTTTACTGTTACTACTTGTTCAACAAACATTATTAGTGTAACATTTACAGAAGACTAAATCTTCCTGCCCACCAGACCAAATTGTTTATATTTTCCATTTCCCCTTCTAGATCTTTTTTTTTAAATCTCTGTAAGCAATACAGATATACCTATCTAAGATTACATATATATGTGTGTGTAGATGTGTTTATATATATATAATCTATGCCAGCTAAATTTAGATAAATACGTGTTTTTTAATTTAAAAATTCTTAACTTCAGAATGTTAGGTGTTTTATACACCAGTTGACTTCCATATTTATGTTTTCCTAAGACTAATGTCAAATTAGTGTCTTTTACTTAAATACAAACTGATTTTGAGAGAGGCAGGCTTGATGTTATTGTTGTAAATCAGGTAATCTACAAATAGATGTTTGGAAGTCAGACATTATTAAAAAGTTCATTGAAGCAAACACCTTCTACAATTTTCAGAATAAACCATTTTGTTCTTATTTTCTATGACAAATCAAATTATCTGATTAGTTTACCATAAAGGGATTTTTAGCAGCTTTCAGAGTCAGCACCCTTCCTCTACTTAATGTGTCCAAATGTTCTGTTCTGCAGAGAAATGGTCAATGCATGGTTTGCTGAGAGAATTCACACAATCCCTGTATGCAAGGAAAGTATCAGAGGCCACACCGAATCCTGCTCTTGCGTCTCGCAGCAGAGTTCTCGGGCAGATAACAGTGTCCCTGGAACACCAACCAGGAAAATCTCAGCTTCCGAATTTGACCGGCCTCTTAGACCCATTGTTGTCAAGGATTCTGAGGGAACTGTGAGCTTCCTCGCTGACTCAGGAAAGAAGGAACAGATGCCTCTAACCTCTCCAAGGTTTGATAATGATGAAGGGGATCAGTGCTCAAGACTCTTGGAATTAGTGAAAGATATTTCTAGTCATTTGGATGTCACAGCCTTATGTCACAAAATTTTCTTGCATATCCATGGACTCATCTCTGCTGACCGCTATTCCCTGTTCCTCGTCTGTGAGGACAGCTCCAATGACAAGTTTCTTATCAGCCGCCTCTTTGATGTTGCGGAAGGTTCGACACTGGAGGAAGCTTCAAATAACTGTATCCGCTTAGAATGGAACAAAGGCATTGTGGGACATGTGGCAGCGCTTGGTGAACCCTTGAACATCAAAGATGCATATGAGGTAAATGGGGAACCCTCAGCAGAGGCGGGGAGGGGAGTATGGGCAGGGCACTAGGTAAGTATTTTGAATGGTGGGGATATTTGAAACTGAGAAGAAATAGGATAAATGAGATGCAACAATTTGCATACTTATTTAAAACTAGGTGTATGTAAGAATTTTCCCATCTTTTAAATGTAAGGTTTTCTTCACTGACAATTGAGTCGAGGATTTGTGCCTGAGAGAAATCTTGTCTTGTTTTCCTCCTTAATGATAACTTTTAAGCACTTATCTCATAGTTGTATTCTCTTAGCTTTTTACTTGATCACTATAATGTCCCTATCCTTGTTATCTCCTTGTGAACGTCTGAGGATTTTATTGAAATTCTACAATGATAGTTTCAAAAACTGTCATATTCATTTGTTCAAAGTCCCACTGGTACCAAAGTCTGATTTTATTTCCCTCAGTTCTTTCAGTTTTTTTAAGGAAATGCAATTGTGGGTGGTTTCAGAAAATGGATAATTTTTGCCCAAAAATATTTCAGTGGAAAGAGTCAATATTTCTCCTACATGTGCTACAACTAGTTATCCACAGGTCTTAACTTATGGACTTAGAGATTATACTGTAAAATTCTTCAAATTTCCAGTTTAAATTGATCCTGTTGTTAATAGAATTATGGTTTTAAACATAGCATCTTAGTTGACTGGCCCTGAGCATATTTATGAGGTATTTTTTAGCACTGTGATTGAACAGTTGCCCTGCTCTTTGGTACGCTGTAAAGGCTCAGTGGTAATCCCAACTCACTTTTAGGTGTTTTGAAGGGTCAAAAGCTTTTTTATTCACCCCTGTATTCATGGTGACTAATATAGTATCTGATAGTCAGGTCCTAATCAACATTGGTTGAATGAAAATTATAGTAGATAAGTTAGATAAACATAAAAGAAAGCAGATTATAATAGGTGCCAAGGAAAATATGGTGGGTTCAGGGTAGCAGGAGAGGACATCTTGTTTGGGAGATGGTGAAAAATTTCTTTAAGGAGGCAGCGTTTGATAGGAACCCTGCGAAATCGATAAGTTTTTTATTTTATTTTATTGAGATGTGTACATACTGAGGTTCCAATGTAAAGAGAAGTTTGGAGAAGATACAAGGAAGTTGGAGCATGTGATTCTGGTTTAGAGATGTGTGGGTAATACTCAGGGTACACCTTGAGGAACTATGGGAGCAAGACTGGGAGATTAACCGGGGTCTTGGGTGTCAAGTTGAGGAATACTTATTTTGTTCAGAGCCATAAGGAACAGTTGAGGATGGTTTGAAAGGGGGACTGGTATGATTCAAGCAGTGCTTTAGAAGGATGACTCTCACAGTGGTCATAACATAATTCCAAAGGAGAAATACTGGAAGCTGGGAGAATAGACAATTATTTTAATAGTCTTGGCACGAGGAAGCGAGGGACCTGAACCAGGGCACTGACCTTAAAGATAAAAAGGAAAGAATGGATTTCAGATGAAACAAGAAAATTTGCTGGACTTGGCAGCTAATAAGAGACGAAAGTGAGGGGAAAAGAAGAGTTGAAGAAGACCCAGATTTTGAAGTTAGGTGAATGAAATGGTGCTGGTGAGGAATACTGAGGAGGTGGAATTTGGGGAGAGATGTGATAGTTTTGGTAGGTAAAATTCTGAAACATTTTTTCTTCTGGATCCAGTCACCTGAGAAAAAGTGGTTTATATAAGCAATTTATTCCTTTCTTGATACTGTTTTGAAACATTCACTGGTCATCATGGAGCTATCTCCATGACCTCCTTGAGCTCTGTAGTAACTTCACACCGTGGCATACTCCAAGGGTTGTTAAGGATACAGCTGAAGGATTGCTGCCAAATCTGCAGAATTCCCTTCCTGTCTTAGGTGACAGCTGGGTTTCCACTCTTCAATGCCACTATAGTCCCAAGTACCATAGAACCGTAAATACTTCTCAGCTTTGCTGAGAAAGCCTTCATTTGTCTCTGTGGTCCTAAGTAGCTCTAATACTGAGATTATTTCACTTATATGCATTTTATTTAATCTGCTCATCTTTAAAGCTTTGACAATGCTTTTTTTGTTTTGCAGTGAATAAGGATTTTATTCTTGTACTACTCTGTAAAAGAGGCCTGGTGTCCTTGCTTTGCCGAGCTCCCAGGGGTGAAGCTTCTTAGCCCGTGGATTCCTCGTATTGCTACTTCATACCTGGCACCCTTGATCCATGTTTACAGTGGCCTTTGTAGAAGTTATTTCCTATCTCAGGAATTTCATTAGATGCTGTGGGATTGATCTGTGACATTTTATTTACCTGGGTATTAACAGTGAAGTCAATTGACTAATGGGTAATTCATTAATCAGTCCTACCCGTAACTTCAAAATTTCATCTTCATAGCCTTTTGTGAAAGTTGTCAGAATATGACAGTACATTCTAATGTTTTCTGAACCCTACTGACTGGTAGTTTTTAGAGAAAATACCTGTAAAAATGCTACTTAAAAACAGTGTTTCTTAAACGGACTTGACTACAGAGCGTTTTAAATATTGTAATGTATCAGTGGAAAACCAAGAGGTGGTCGTGAAATATAATGATACTCAGATTAAAGCCAAGAATAAGTAATAGTCTTATAGATAAATGGCCAACATTTGATTCACTTTTTAAAACTTTGTAACAAAATGAAATACAGGCATACATCAGAGATATTGCAGGTTCAGTTCCAGACTACTGCAATAAAGCGAATATGGCAATAAAGCTAGTCACACGAATTTTTTAGTTTCTCTGTGCATATAAAAGTTACACTTTATACATTTACACTTTACTGTAGTCTATTAAGTGTGCAATAGCATTATGTCTAAAATAAGCAATGTGCATACCTTAATTAAAATGTGACAGAGACACTAAGTGAGCACATGATGTTGGAAAAAATGGTGCCGATAGACTTGCTCGATGCTGGATTGCCACAAACCTTCATTTTGTAAAAAACATAATATCTGTGAAGCACAATAAAATGAAGTATGCCTGTAAATTTGCAAATTCACTTATTTTTATTACTAATAAAATAACATTCATATATTTAAGACAAGAGCCACAACTTAGACCAGTGGTTCTCGGTTAGACCACACGTCCCAGTGAAAGGGTTAGGTGGTAAATGCTGCCTGTGCATTGATGCTCAGTCATTTGTCATCTCCTCCTGCATCAGCCAATCACTCATGCAGCTTCCCTGGATGTGGCACAGCATTTATAAGAAATTTACATTTAACAACAACTATGTAAATGTGTTTGGAGTTTTCCATATGCATGAAAACTAGATATTATCCACTGTCTAGATTAGATTGCCTTGAACCCCTGGTTCCATGTCTTAGGGAAACCTCAAGCCACCCCAAGATTTCCTGTGTCCCGAGGATTTACATTGTCAAAACGCTCTTCTCTTTCCCAAGTCAAATGGAATGCAAAACTTGGGCTCTTCTGTTTGCACAGGACAGCCACTCCTTGCGTGCCAGGATTTCTAGAGAGATTTGAGGGTTTTAGGGAAGGATCACATCGCCACTTATGTGGCCTTTACCATGTAGCTGCAATTCCTCCCAGCCCCACTTCATTCTTCTCTTTTCTTTCTTTCTCCAGAGGAACGTATCTGTACCTTCTGTCACCCTGCAGGTCTCACATCTTACTCTGAGTAATTATCACTATTTTTTTCCCTAAAGAAATATGGAATTCCTCTCTCAAGAGGAATTCTGATGAATATAATTATTTCCAAAATGAATTTTTGAAGAAAAAAGTAACATTAGCAACTTTAATTTTGATAAACCTACTAATCTCTTATGGAATAATTGGATTAAAGGAACACGGTTTAAGAACTGTTAGTCTAGATTGTTTGGCATCTGTTTTTTCAATGTTTAATCACTTTCAGGCATTGTCTTAAAAATGCCACTCTGTGGAAGAATGCCAGCCTTATAATTTAAGTCCTCTGTGTAGTTCATTTGTTTTCTGTTATTTTTCTTTTGTTAAAATTTCAAAACTCACAGAAAACTTGCAAAATCAGAATAAGAAACTTCCATATACCCTTTACTAGTTTCTCCAATTGCTTATATTTTGCCCCATTTGCTTTATTATCTTCTGTCCTTCTCCCTCTCTTTATAATGCACATAAATATTTATGCATATGCTTTTTCTAAACCATTTAATAAAAACGTGAAAAATTTTACTAAATATTTCAGGGTATATTTTCTACAAGAATATTCTCTTACATAGCTGTAATACATTTATGAAAATCAGGAAATTTTACATTGAGACAATACTATTATCTAACAGTCCATGGTCACGTTTTGTCAGTTGTCCCATTAATGTCCTTTATTTTTTCCCTGAGCCAGGATCTAACCCAGGGTCACGTAATGCACGTCTCTATTGTCTCCTTTAAATCTGGAACATTTCTCAGCTTTGGTCTTTCTTGACTGAGAAATTTTTGAGGAGTACAGGCCAGTTATTTTACTGAATGTCTTTCATGAGTAGATTCCAGTTATGCACTTTGGGCAGGAATACAATAGATGTTGTGACCTTCTCACTGTATCTTATCAGGAGGCACATGATGTCAGTTTGCCCCAGTATTGATGATGTTATGTTTGATAATTTGATTAAAGTGATGCCCACCAGGTTTCTCCCTTACAAAGGTACAGTTTTTCCCTTTGTGATCAATTGGTATTTTATGGAGAGATACTTTGAGATTTTGTAAATATTCCGTTCATCATCTACATCGATGCTGATTCTACCATGCCCTGATTTTCTAACTCCAATATGCCTTCTCTATTTACTAGTTGGCATTCTAATAGAAGGAGGAGTTTTGCCTTCTTTATCAATTAATTATTTAATTAATTTTTATCAGTAGGGACTCATGGATTTTTATTTTATTTAAAACATTATATGCTGTTACTATGTATTTTGATGCTCAAATTATAGCAGATTTGCTGACTCCTGTGTCTTTTAATGTGTCCCCATCATCCTTTGAGCATTTTATTGTCTTCTGGCACAAGATGTTCAAGGCTTATCTTATACTTTCCCCTGCCCTAAGCTTGAAATCACTCTTTTTTCCAAGAAGCCCTGGTTCTTTTCAGTAGAGGGTATTTAGAAACCAAGATCTGGGCACAAGGTGTGTTCATTGTTCCTGGTATGTCAGCAGATGGAGCTGAGAAAAAAGACATAAATACACACACTTGCACACTACATTTTATTTATTTCAGTATCTGTCTTTTTAACTATATTAATAGCTATGAATTTATACTGTTAACTCCAATTTCAACCCAAACCTCAAGATGCATTATTTTCTCCTTTCTCTGTTGGGTGTTTCCTTCTCCAGAAATGAAGAACCAGGATTCCTTAACTTTTATGTATTTACTCATATACACAAGCCAACTCCAAAACTCCTTATTCCTTTCTGTAGATCCTGGTATCTTTTCCTTCAGGCTGAAGAACTTCCTTTAGCACTTCATGCAAGTTCAAGTCTGCTGGTGTCAAATTCTCTCTGTTTTCATTGATCTGAAAATGTGTTTATTCTGTCTATATTCTTGAAGGATATTTTCACTGGAAAGAGAAATCTTAGTTGATATTAATTTTCTTTCAACACTTTGAAAAAGTTTTCCCATTGCTTTTCTGGTCATCATTTTTCTCATGAGAAGTGAGCCATCCTGTACATCATTTTCACCCTTTATATAATGTGTGGTATAAGTTTGAAATTTGCCAGATTTGGGAAATTTTTGGTCATTATATCTTTAAATATTTTTCAGCTCATTTCTCTCGTCTCTTTGGGACTCCAGTTATATATTATGCCACTTGATATTGTCCTAAAAAACACCAACACTCTGTTAACTTTTTATATATTTTTTCTGTCTTTCTGAATGGATACTTTGTCTTGATCTATGTACAGATTGACCAAACCTTTCTTCTGCTATTTCTAATCTCCTGTTAAACCCATCAGTGAATTTTTCATTTTAGACATTGCACTTTTCGGTTCTGGAATCCCCATTTGGCTTTTTACAGCTTTTCCCTTGTTTTGCTGAGATTCCTATCTGTTTATTATTGCCATATTTTCCTTTAAGTTTTTAAATACATTTATAAATAGCTACTTTAAAGTCCTTTTCTGCTCATTCTAACATCAGCCTGCTTTCTTTAGATACCTTGCAATATAATATGCTCTTTAAGAATTATTTTATTAGAAACATTCTGCTAAGATTTTCTATGTGGCTCAATTAATATAACTTTGAGCATGTTTGCAGAAAAAGTAAAATGCAGCTTTATTTATAATATAAAATATTTATGGTGATTTTCCACCAATTTATAACTTTTCTTTTGAAATTGTCTTTAAAATCAAGTTTGGCCCTAACAGGAAAATTGGCCTCATTCCTGACCCCACACGGCAGAATCTAATATAATTATCTACTTCATTCACAGCTTTGGCTTTACATGACATTGAACTACTTTAAAAAAAATAATAAATTAAAATGACCTTCAAAAGGTGAGTATTTTCTAATGTAGGTATTCCATATTCTCTGAAGGGAATTCCAAACTCAGAGTGTTTGGAGCAATGATGCTATTATTAGGTTAAGCATGTAACTTTCCAAGACTCTGCTTTGAATGGAATCACACTCATTCAGATGTTTTTGTTCTGGTTTGTTTCCATTCTAATCTTTTCTCATGTAGTATTATCTGTTGATTTCCTGTATTTTGCTTTACCCCCTACTACAAGATTTACTTTAAACTATAATTAGCTAAAAATGATTACATTTGATAACTATGATATCATTCATTAATGAGTTCCTTCATTAATTTAACAAATGCTTTTGAGTTCCTTTGTTAAGTGTTGAGAATACAGTAGTGAACAACAACAAAAACAGCCCCTCATGGAACTTAAAACCTAATTTTAGGTCTTCCCAATCTAAAGTTTAATGGAAAATAGCCTTGAACCTTTCTTTCTTTAATCCACATTTGAAACTTTAACGCCTCTCAGAAGTCCTTGATGATTATTGGATATGCATTTTTATTACCTATGAGTATCTGAAATAGAAGTACAGAGTACTGAGGAAATGTTATATAAACAACTATAACAAGGGAAATAAAGTCAATATCAGAAAGGTTGTTTTGGAGGTGGTAGGTTTTATAGGGAAACTTTCAGAGGCAGAGATACCTTTCTTGGGATGGCATGGGAGAATCAGGACAGGCATGGGGATGGGCAAATTGTATTACAGAGGTAGAGAAATGACACTTTTTCCTGAATTTAAGTAAAGCTATCTAAAATGTTTAGTATTTTGAATTTCTTTAGATCTAAACATTTGCTTGTCTGCATTTTTTGTTTCTCATGAACACTGCTTAAAAAACATTTTTCTTTGTCAAAGATGATATATACTTTCATGATTTAATGCTTTTCACAATGATGAAATTGTTACTCAGAGTAACAAGGTAAAGTAGAAGGTTAGATAGCTCTAATCTTATAAATCAGAAAAATCAAATCAATCTCTGAACAGGTCAGTTGTTAAATTGAATTTCTTTTTCCTTACCAGGATCCTCGGTTCAATGCAGAAGTCGACCAAATTACAGGCTACAAGACACAAAGTATTCTTTGTATGCCAATTAAAAATCATAGGGAAGAGGTAAGCCAATTTTCCATTTTATAAAAGGTCATTTAGAACTAATTTTTTATTTTTTATTTTTTTTTTACTTCACACTCATAGAAATAATACTTTAGTGATAAGTTAATTATAAAGCATTTAAATGTTCTGCTTGATATTTTTATTTAGGCTTTAACTATAGTGTTAAATTCTGATAGAAACTTTAATTAGAAATTTACTTTAATTTAGAAATGTATTTTAGTCATGTCATTTCTTCTCCTCCAGAAAGTCTTATTGTATCCTAAGATATATAATTATGGTTGTGGTTGGAATCAATTTATTTCATATAATATTTTGTTTGTCTCAATAATATGCATTTCATAAATGGTCAACTGATTGCAATGGTCATCAGCTGATTTCTTTAGATTCCAAAATGAGGTTTTGAAAAAATTGAAATGGGGACTATTTTTTTTTTTAATGTATAAATTTCATTTGTGGAATTATGACAAGAATGTGGAAATATGTTAGTTCATGAATCACTTAACTAAAAGATTTGAGTTCTGTCAGTACTGAGTTCCCTCTTCATTTTACACTTATTTGAAAAAGCAAATAAATTATAAACTAAATGGCCCGTTTCAATTGAGTATGTTCAATTGAGTGTGCACATTACAATCAACTGGGGCCTTCTAAAAAATTACCAATTAAATAAAACTCTCTAGGGGCAGGATCTGGATACTGACATATTTCTAAAGCTCCCAAGTAATTCTACAGAATAACAGGGCTGAAAATCACTACTCTGAGTGAAAACAAATGTATTGAAAGAACCCAGGGCATATTGATTGTTCTTAACCTTGGCTACACTTTAGAATCACCTGGGGAACATTAAAAATCCTCGTGTGTAAGCTTCCCAAACTCAGACAACTTCAGTTGGAATCTCTGCAGTTGGGATCCAGGTATGAATATTTGTTAAAGCTCCCCCAGAAGATTACAGTGTGCAGCTAAGGTGGAGAACCATTGCCAAGGCTATTAGAAATATGTTGATGCTTCTATCTGATTTATATTCAAATTCTGACCTCTTTCTTTTCCCTTCTCCAAGTAGTCAGTTATCAAGTCCCAATGATTTTATTCCTTTACAGTATTTCTCATTTCAGTTCCTTTCTTTTCATTCCAGCTGCCTACACCATAATTCAGATCTTGCAGTTTGATGCCTAAGCTTTTAAAATATTCCTGTAAAAGAGGTTTCTATACTTGCAGGAAATTTCCTTCAATCCATCCTGCATACCACTGTCCTGGGAATTTTCCTAAAACATAGCTTTCTAAGTCAGTGCTTCTAAAACATCAATGTGCATATGAATCCCCTAGGGATCTTGTTAAAAATGCAGATTCTGAATTCAGTAAGTCTGGGGTGAGGCCTGAGATTCTTCTTTTCTAACAAGCTCCAAGTTGCTGTGGTGCCTTTGGTCTGTAGACCACACTTTAACAGGGTCCTAAATCAGTCCCCTCGCAGTAGTCCTCAATTAGTTCTCATTGCCTTCAGGTTGCTAGATGGTTTCTTAAGAGGGTAATTTCAGTAGGCGTTAATAAAATACCTACAGCTACGACACAAATCTGAGATTAATGAATTAGTTAATTAACTAATTGTGTGAATGAATAAAGCTGAAAAGGCCATTCATGGAATAATGATTGTGTGTTATAAACAGGGTTGCCAGTTATAGCAAATAAAAAGTATGCCCCATTCAATATTTAGGACATATAGTAAAAAATTATGCATGCTTCTTTGAAAGCAAATTTGACGGTACATCCTGTATTTTATCTGGCAGCTCTTGTTAAAAACCATGGACTAAGATTCTATGCACTTAAGAAGACTAGGTAGAAAATTAGGCCTCACTAAAGTTCAGTTTATAGTTTAATAAGTATGGTTTAAAATCATGACCCAAAAAACAACTTTGTACTGGCAAAGAGACTCAGCCTGAAAAATGCTCAGCTTAAACTTTTCTTTCTGAATAGCATGGACAATCTCCAGCAGTTGGAACTGGGGGAACTGTGAAAACATACAACAATATCGCCACTGCGAATGACATGATGGTCCTATCCATGCTATAAGAGAATATTCTCAGGATACATGTTTTTCACCTTTAAGACTACCACTGAGGATGATTTAAATAATAATACTGACAGATGTGTTGAGGTATAATTTGCATTTAATAAATTCCACCCATTTTAAGTGTATACTTTGATGAGTTTGACGAATGTGTATACAATCAATTCACCACTGCTATAGAAGGTCTCTGTCACCTGAAGTGTTCCCCCATATCCTTTTGCAGGTGCTCACCTCCCCTGTCAGCTCTCAGCCCCTGACAGTTACTGATCTGCTTTCTGTCACTATTGTTTTGTCTTTTTGAGAATGTCATATAAATGGAATCATACAGTTATGTAGTCTTTTGTATCTGGCTTCTTTCACTTAGTTTAAAGCCTCTGCCTTTCATCCATGTTGTTGCATGTATCAGTAATTTGTTCCTTTTTATTGCTGAATAGTTTATTCCATCATATGCATATGCCACAGTTTATCCATTTACCACTTCATAGACATTTAAGTTGTTTCCAGTTTTTGTCTGTTAGGCAAAAAGCTGCTATCAATGTTTGCACGCAGGCCTTTGTGTGGTCATATGCTTTCATTTATCTTGGGTAAATACCTAGGGGAGGAATTGCTGAGTCATATGGTAGGTATATGTTTAATTTTATAAGAAATTTCCAGACCCTTTTCCAAAGTGGCTGTACCATATTTGCGTTCCCATCAGAGTATGAGAGTTCCAGTTGCTTTGCATCATTGCCAACACATAGTATTGCCAGTCTTTTTCATTTTAGCCATTCTGGTAGGGAATGATTTAAATTTTATTTCCTGGCCATATAACCCACCTCTCAGCCAAGGGCCCCGCTGCTCATTTACACATCTGATGAAGTGGGTTCCTGGGCTTCCTCACACTTCACTGCCTCCTTGCTCTTGCATCCTCCCCTCTGTCTCTGTTTCTTTCTATGATGACCTGTTGTGAAGCTTGGGCTCCTCACTGGTTTCCTCAAAAGACCACACACAGTAAGTATTTTATGAGATAAAAAAAACCTTCAGGAACTTCACTGGAGACATAGTAACTTTGCTGAAGGGAGAGTTTCCAAAACATAGCCTTTTAAACAGCTTGCTGACCCTCCCCATTCTCTCTTGCTCCAAGATTCACATGACCCAGTTCCAGATTGTTTCCTCTGAGAATTATTTCTTCAGAGAAAAGGGATGAAGAGAAACAAAATAATAGGCATAGTCTCAGCATGGCTGTTTCAATATTAAAATGTAACTTGCCTGGCCAAATTAGTGACCAAGACCACAAACAAGATGCAGTGTACAGCATCTTATACAGAATAATCTTAAATTTCTAGCTATGTAGCGAAACCTGGGCAATGTTTGCTTTTATGTACACACAAAAGTACCCTCTGTCTTTAATAAAATTTGGAAATCAAAATTGAGGACTCCATCAGTTAGGCTTTGAGGAGTAATTGTTAAGATCGTTTGCCCTGGAGTCATCCTGTCTGGGCTTGAGTCCCATCTTTATCAAGTATTTGATGAGTAACCAGGATTGAATTAGATAATCCCTTTGGGCTTCACTTTCCTCCTCTGCAAAATGGGGGAGTAATAGTACCTACCTCACAGGGTTGTTGTGAAGATTAAATGCAGTCATGCAGTTTTGCAGAGTTCCTACTAAGTGATCAGTAACTGTCAGCTAATATTATTTTTTAAAAGGGGATACAGAACTAACAACTTTTTAGAGTTGTATGAAGAGGTCATCAGTCACATAATACCCAGTCAGCCGAGATCAACTGTTAACTAGCCCAGCTTTTGACTTAACTAGTCAACTATTAGTCTCTAACAAACCTTAAGCTTAAAAAAGAAAAATGCATTCAGTGTTTTTTCTTATATATAAGGCAAAGTGAATTTGATGTCTTTCATTTGTTAGTCCAGCTGTATTGAGTAAGCCAACATCTATTCCAACTAATTGCCAAGGAAATTACAATGGATTGTGATTACTGAGTAATTAAGTGTTTATTAATTGTGGTAGAATTCATAAAACTGCCTTGGGTGCCTTCTAGTGACCCCATTTTTTTAAGGCACAGATGCCCACTCTGGAAAGCTGCTGTAATGCAACAGTTAAAATTTGAGTGCTAAAGTCTGAACTATAACATAGGTTAGAATATGTAAAATTCAGGAAGATGTTAAATTTTAGTAAAATATCTAAGCTACCCATTTGCCTCTCTTGTGAAGTGTTCTTTCATCAATGTTATCAATGTTAAGCATAATACATACAGAGATGCCTTTTTTAGAAGTAAGGATCATAGATGTTTCTAAACTTCAGTGACAGGGATTTTTGAAAAACTCATAGAAGATAAGTTTTTGCAATCTTCCCCTTTCCCTACATTCTTCTAAGAGAATAGGGTTAATGAAAAAGTGGGAGGGGAAACACTGAAAAGCTTGAGAGGCTAAAGGAATTTATTTTGGAAAGGTCAGAGAGCCACTGGCTAGACAAAATGAATAAAGACAAAAAAAATAAAATAGGAGCAAAGGAGAGAAGAGAGCCAGTCCAAGCTGTATATAAAAGAGTGCTTTGAGGAGAAGGACTTTGGAAATAGCTGCCTTGGATGTGGGAGTCAGTAAATGGACATGTTACTATTGAGCAAATCCTATGGGAATTGTCCTAAGGACCTTATACATTAATTCATTTCCTCTTTAAAACAACCGTAGGAGGTAGTCATTGTTATTATTCCAACCTAACGGCAAGCTGACACAGAACATTTTGTGGAACTTGCCCAAAGTCATACAAATAAAAACTGCCAAAGCTGAAATTCACACCTAGGCAATATGACTGCTGGGTCATAATATGGTTATTATGGGTTGAATTGCCACCACCACTGGCCCACCCTCCCAGAAGACATGTTCAAGTCCTAAACCCTGGTCCTGTGAATGCGACCTTATTTGGAAATAGGGTCTTTGAAGATGTGATCAGTTTATGAGGCCATACTGGGTTAGGGTGGGCTGGGCCGTAATCCAACATGACTG
>JAQZBX010003046.1:0-55237 GCA_029593785.1 Cabassous unicinctus
CCGTATCCATGGGATATAAGCCCACTCTCACTTGGAGGTGGAGTGGACATCACCATCCCAGTCCCCTCAGGATTGGGGGAAGAGCTATGGACTAGAGTGGACTTAATGGTATTCTGTTGTAGACATATTGTGATTCAAGCAATGGAAGAAATTATAACAGTGAGGTGGAGCCAGTGGCCGCTAGATGCTTTCGGGGCAGGGAGGGGAAGGGCAGTTGTAATACAGGGGCTTTTTCAGGACTTGGGGGTTGTCCTGAATGACGTTGTGGCGACGGATATAGGCCATTTTACATCAGCATATACCATGCAGAACTGTGTGGGAGAGAGTGTGGTCTACAATGTGAACTGTGGTTTATGCTTAGTGGCAAAGTCCCAGGATGTGTATATCCATTGCAGGTGATGTCCCACACTGATGAAAGATGTTCATGTGGGATGTTGTGGGAGGTGTGGGAGGTGTGGGAGGTGGGGAACATGGGAATCCTGTAATTTCTGTATAATATTTAGGAAATCTAAGCACCTTTTAAAAAAAAAAATATATATATATATATATAACATTTATGTAAGCAAACGCACATATATGCATACATATTTATATATCATTTTACAAATATTGGTTTGTATTGTGAAAAATTTTATTTTTACCCACAATAAAAATAAATAAATAATAAATAAATAAATAAATAAATAAGAATGTGTGGATCTGGGATTCAGAGAAGAGATTAAATGGGTTTCCCTATAAGAGAATGAAGCCTTTAACTTTAGCCACAATGGTTTGATGGGGATGTTGGAGAGGGGATTTAATCACCAGTTGGACAGTCAGATTTGAGAGTCACAAATTTCCTGTGCATTTCTAAGGGCTCAATAACGTGTTTAGTTAATGCATCTGACTATGAATCTTGCCTAATAATAACTATACTTGTTGGAATTAGATGGAAAAAGTGAACTATAGGCAGTTTTTTAATATTAAAGATATGTTGGAAGCTTGCCACAGAATTCAGACAGCCAAAACCTCAAGAAAATAAGTGATGAAAAGTCCTCAGTACTTTAAAATATTGTGTAATTTTATGCACATATAGTTTGCATATATTGTTATGTATATAAATATGTATGTAGTGCCTATTCATATATTTATGGGGTTCGGTCTACATAGAGAAAGAAGGTCTTCCTGTTTCTAAAACTGTGGATGATCAGGAAGCTGTTTGCTAGAATTTGCATCTCTTGTCACTTGGAGTAACCACGCAGCCCGTTGAGGGAGGCAGCTGTAGCTTGAAGGTGAATCTACAGCCTCATGATTAGCAGAGCCCAGAGCAAGGGCCCCTTTGCACTCTAGTTTTTCTGTTTTTCTAAACCTTTCATAAAGTGATGTAATGATTTCTCTTTAATTTTAGTGGGTAACTTACTGTGTGAAGCAGAATAAACCTATGCAAGCAAAAATGTTTATTTTAATAAAACATATTGAAAACAAATCTAAAAGAAATCTGAACTTTGTCCCAACCCCCTCAACATCTCTCAAAGCAAAAAGGATATACTCAACAAATATTAGATAGTGGACCACTCAGGAGCTTCTCTGTAGCCATGAAAGAGCTTAAGAAAGTAAGGCCATGAATTGTAGCTCCTGAGCAGTTCCAGAACATCCATTTCCGCTATTTGGACACACCATGATTAAAACTAGAACAGGAGGGGAATAGCATTGCCCTGGGGCTATTTTGAAGTCAAAGGTTTTCAAATCCATCTAAATCTATTAGCCCATCTGCTCAGTAGCCATCATGTTCTAGGCATTGGGTGGTTGGGGAGATGTAAAGAAGTCTAGAATCCAGCCTCTAACCTCATGGATGCTGCCATCAGGTCTTCTCAGACAAGATAGAGGGTAGCACCAGCAAATACAGCTTCCTGCGATGAAAGGTATATTTATATCTGTACTGACCAATATGGTAGCCACCAGCCACATGTGGCTATTGTGCATTTGAAATGTAGCTAGTGTACTGAGGACCTGAATTATTAATTTCACTTAATTTCAATTAATTTTCATTTAAATAGCCACATGTGGCTATAGACTACTGTATCAGACAGTGCAGGTATGGAGAACTTGAGCTGGAATGAACCTTCATAGACTTCAAGCTGGAATGGGCCTTAAATCATTCTATCCTGCAAATCCTGCACTTATCTTAGGCCCTAGGTAGCCTATTGTGAAACACAGCCTGTCATTCTTTCCTTCAAACACACCAGGGGCTTCTTGCCTGAGGCTAGCTCTGCCAGACCCTCAGCTATAAGGCTGGTCTGTTCTCCTGGCCCAAGACTCAGAGAGGACCCTCTACTGGGTTCTGACCTCCTGTTGTTGACTGAGCTCCCAGTTCAGACTCTCTCTTTGGGGTTACTGCCATTGTCCATTCCTATCATATGCCTTTACAGTCCCAGGGATTTCTAAAAGAATTTACAAATCAAAAAAGCAGGTGGTCCCTACTCTCTTATAGTCTAGTAGAGGAAATAGAAATAATCAAAAACTCATGGCATTGAATGTATATTCACAACTGTTAAGTGTTATACAAAAGGGAAGATCGGAGTATTATGGGAGCTTGTCAAGGGAGGATTTCACCCAGACTGGGGAATCAGGAAGACCCACAATCAAACAAAGAAGCAGGAATAGCTTCAAATGAGCCAGCTCCAAAAGCAGCTTCAAATGTGCCAGCTCGGTAAACACCTATTGTCCAAATTGAACAGAAGAAGGCTCTTGCCTCGAGTCAGCTTCTGGTGTGAACCACGCAGCAGGAAAGGAAGGCAGGTTACCAATGCGTGTGTGCAACCAACTCACAGCTTCACTTTCTCTTTGTGAGTGCACCTTTGCATGGAGCAAGGAATTTACTGTATTTTTATGACTCCTATGTGCTTTTGGAGAAGAGGCAGTATTTTCAGGTTTGCTCAGCCTACACTGACTAATGTGGACCTTAGTATCTTGAAATGTTCTTAAAAAATAAAGGCATAGGCCATTTGTATATCTTCTTTGGAAAGATGTCTATTCATGTCTATTGACAATTTATTAATTGGCTTGTTTGTCTTTTTGTTAAGTTGAAGGATTTCTTTATACATTCTGTATGTTAAATCTTTATTGGATATGTGATTTCCAAACATTTTGTAGGTTGTTGTTTTACTTTCATGATAAAGCCCTCTGAAGCACAAAAGCTTTCAATTTTGATGAGGTCCCATTTATCTATTTTTCCTTTTGCTGCTTATGTTTTGGGTGTAAAGTCTAAGAAACCACAGCCTAGCACAAGATCCTGAAGATGCTTCTTCTGCGTTTTCTTCCAGGAGTTTGAGAGTTCTGGCTCTTATATTTAGGCCTTTGATCCGTTTTGAGTTTATTTTTATATAAAGTGTGAGGTAGGTGTCATCCTTCTCTTTTTTTTTTGCAAAAGGAGATCTAGTTTCCCAGTACAACTTGGTGTAGAGACTATTCTTTCCCAACTGAGTGATCTTTGCCCCCTTGTTAAAAACCAGTTGCCTGTAAATGTGAGGGTTGATTTCTCAGCTCTGTTTGATCCCATTGGTTTATGTGTCTGTCCTCGTGCCAGTACTATGCCACTTTGATGATTGTGGCTTTGAATTAAGTTGTAAGATAGGGAAGTATGTGTCCTCCACCATCATTATTCTTTTTCAAGATGCCTTTAGCTATCCGGGGCGCCTTACCCTTACATATAAATTTGATGACTGGCTTTTCCATATATGCTAAGCAGATTGTTGGAATTTTGGTTGGGATTGCCTTAAATCTATAAATTGTTTTGGGTAGGATTGACATCTTAATGATATTTAGTCTTATTATCCATGAACACGGAATGTCCTTCCATTTATTTAGGTCTTCTTTGATTTCTTTTAGCAATATTTTGTAGTTTTCTGTGCACAGGTCCTTTACATCCTTGGTTAAATTTATTCTTAGATATTTTATTATTTTAGTTGCCATGTTGAATGGAACTTTCTTCTTGGTTTCTTCTTCTGATTACTTGTGTAGAGAAACACTACTAATTTGGGGGTATTGATCTTGTACCCTGCCACTTTGCTGAATTCATTTATTAGCTTTGTTGTGGATTTTTTAGGATTTTTTGTTTATAGGGTTGTGTTATATGCAAATAGGGAAAGTTTTAGTTCTTCCTTTCCAATTTGGATGCCTTTTATTTCTTTTTCTGGCAAGAACTTCCAGTACATTGTTGAAAAACAGTGGTGATGGTGGGCATCCTTGTCTTGTTCTGATCTTGAGGGAACGCTTTCAGTCTTATACCATTAAGTAGGATGCTAGCTGTGGGCTTTTCATATATGCTAAATCACTGTGAGGAAGTGTTCCTAATATTCCTAGTAATACTAGTAATACTGGAATACTAGGAAGTGTTCCTAGTATTCCTAGTGTTCTAAGTGTTTTTATCAAGAAAAGGTGCTGGATTTTGTCAAATGTCTTTTCTGCATCAATTGAGATGACCATGTTGTTTTTTTCCTTCATTGTGTTCATGTGGTATATTACATTAATTGATTTTCTTATGTTGAACCAACCTTGCATACCAGGGATAAATCCCACTTGATCATGGTTTATAATTCTTTTAATATGCTATTGGGTTCAGTTTACTAGTATTTTGTTGAGCATTTTTGCATCTATATTCATAAGAGATATTTATCTGTAGTTTTTTGTTTTTCTTGTGGTATCTTTATGTTGCTGTGGTGTGAGGATGATGTTGGCCTCATAGAATGAATTATGGAGCATTCACTACTCTTAAATTTTTTAGAAGAGTTTGAGCAGAACTGGACTTAAGTCTTCTTGGAATGTTTGGTAGAATTCCCTTGTGAAACCATCTGGTCCTCGACTTATCTTTGTTGGGAGGTTTTTGATGACTGATTCAATCTCTTTACTAGTAATTGGTTTGCTGAGATCTTCTATTTCTTCTTGAGTCAATGAAGGTAGTTTGTGTGTTTCTAAGAATTTGTCCATTTCATCCAGGTTATGTAATTTATTGGTGTACATTTGTTCATAGTATCCTATTTTTTTAATATATATGTATTTTTAAAAGATACTTAGATTACATAAATGTTACATAAAAATATAGAGGATTCCTATATGCCCCACTCCCTACATCTCCCACATTTTCCCACATTAACAACATCCTTCATTAGTGGGGTATATTCATTACAATTGATGAAAACATTTTGGAGGATTGCCACTAAACAGGGATTATAGTTTACATTATAGTTGACACCCTCTCCCACGTAATTTTGCAGGTTATGGCAATCCTGAGGATTCTGGCATGGTGATGCCCACTCCATCTTTAATTGAGGGGGACTTCTATCCCATGGGGTAGATGGAAGGGACTCTCTTGCTTGCAGTTGTAGACTCTCTTGGTTCCTTGGAATGATTGTTGTCCATCATCATCTACTTGTTGGTTGTCCTGGGTGAGTCCAATGAACTAGAGAGTAAGTGTTGCAACTCTCTTGAGATTCAGGGTCCAGCTGACACATGGACATCCCAAAGATTTTAGTCTTTTGGATGTACACCTATCAACCCTGGTACAAATTATAGGTTCAAATAGAAGGGTCAGAAGAGCCATGTTTAGGGAAACCACCATCTCTGTCACACGGAGGAGTATAAATAGTATCCTCTTATAGTCCTTTTTATTTCAGCAGGGTCAGTAGTAATGTCCCCCTTTTCATTTCTGATTTTCATTATTTGTATCCTGTGTTTTATACATCTCTCCAAAGAAGAACACAAATGACCAGAAAGCACATGAAAAGATTCTCAACATCATTAGCCATCAGAGAAATTAAAATCAAAACCACAATGAGATACCATTTCACACCCATTAGAATGGTTGCTACTGAAAAACAGAAATGACAAAATGTTGGAGAGGATATGGGGAAGTAGTTACATTAATTCATTGCTAGTGGCAATGTGAAATGGTGCATCCACTCTGGAAGACAGTTTGGCGGTTCCTCGGAAAGCTAGAACTACCATATGACCCAGCAATCCCACTACTAAGTATATATCCAAAGGAATTGAAAGCAGGGACTCAAATAGATATTTGCACACTGATTTTTATAGCAGCATTATTCACAATTGCCAAAAGATGTAAGCAAGCCAAGTACCCATAAACCAATGAGTGGATAAATAAAATGTGGAATATGCATACAATGGAATATTATTTAGCCATGAAAAGGAATGAAGTCCTGACTCATGCGACTATATGGATGAACCTTGAAGACACCATGTTGAGTGAAATAAGCCAGACACAAAGGGACAAATATTGTCCAATCTCATTGATTTGAAATAATTAAAATAAGGAAACTCATAGAGTCAGAATCTAGAAATAGGTTATCAGGGAATGGGGTGGGGATAGGGAATGGGAAGTTAAGGATTAAAATGTACAGGACTCCTATTTGGAACAATGGAAATGTTTTGGTAATGGATGGTGGTGAAGGTAGCACAAAATTGTGAATGTAAATTTCAGCACTGAGATATATCTCTGAATGTGAAAAAAAGGGAAATGCTAGATTGTATACATAGAAACAGAATAAACATTTTAAAATTAAAAATCCATGAAACTGTTCTACACAAACAGGGAACCCTACATTAAACCATGGACTATCATTAATAGTACAATTATAAAAAATGTGCTATCATCAATGGTAACAAATGTTACACACCAATGCAAGGTGTTAATAATAGAGTGTTATATGGGAATCCTGTATTTTATACATGATTGTTCTATAAACCCACAAATTCTCTAATAAAGAAAAAGTTCCATAAACAACATAAAGGCACAGGAAGACTCAGTAGTTGGGTGAGTTGACTGTGGGAACATAACAGAGTAGACTTTATGAAAACTCTCAAGTAGTCTTAATAATCTCACAATGTGTCCATTTCCCTTACAGTGAGCTGCAGAAAACATGGCTCATTTTATTACAAATCCTGTCTACATGGCAACGACATTTCAAAAATTTAAAAAGGGAGAGAGAGAGAAAGAAACCAAACCATATTTCTATTTTGACGTTTGACCTATAAATATATTTAGATTTTAAGTATAAACACAATAACTCAGAAATTACAATTCTCCTGACAGCTTTTTTTCTACATTTTCTCATGTTTATCCTTCTTCCACAACAAACAAATAATATAAAAGACAATGAACCCCACTTTGCATAATTTACCACTCTACACTAATGTCTCTGATATGTGTCCTGGGCATGTGATTTTTTCTGATGACATGAGGAGAACAGGGCTTTTATGCAACTGACAGGCAGCAAGACATCGTGTACTAACTGGCTTCTTACAGCCTTCCATTTCCCTGAATGTTATCTTGAATAATAAACTTACCACATCTGAGGTTTTTTGGTGTTTGGTTGTTGTTGTTGTTGTTTTTGTTTTCATTTTTAAAATTTTCATTATAGCAGTTATGGGTTTACAGAACAATTATGCATAAAATGCAGGGTTCCCACATACCAACTGCATTGGGGTGGTGCATTTGTTACAAACATCTGAGTTTTAGCATGATATTATTAGAGATGCCAACCTGAAGAGTGCATTTCAGAAAGGAAACACGCTGACCACACAATAAAACTAGCACTCATTGTTTAAAATGAAGAGACACGTGCATAAGAAGAAGCAGAACTGCTCTGAGGGAAAATTGTGGGCATCCCCTTTCCAAAATGAAAAATTAAACCGGGGTTAGTTATTAAGCATGTTTCTGAGAGCCATGGCTATTCACAGAATAAGGGAGTCTTTGCGTTTCCAAGGATTCACTTCAGGCTTCCCTCAAATATCGAGTTGTCCTGTTTTATAAATGGAAATCAGATTATGAAAACTAAACGGCTCAAACTTCAGGAGGTAGAACATAGCTCCCCACTCCTTAAGTATGGGTTGTTCATAGTGACTTCCTTCCAAAGAGTACAGGATGGGGGCAGGGAGCAACTTTACAGAGAGACCTGACAAACACAACCTCAGCCAGGTGATAAAGGCCAGCATCAACAGTGGTAAGTCATGTTGATCATATGTGCCCTTGATGTGATCTGGTGTCCATGGCACTTTACCTCTGTGGACTTCCTCGCCCAAAACCCATAACCACAGTCTAACCATGAGAAAAACATCCGACAAATTCCAATTGAGGGACAGTGTACAAAATTCCTGGCTAGTACTCCTCAGAGCTGCCAAGGTCATCAAAAACAAGGGAAGTCTGAGAAACTCACAGACAAGAGGGGCCTAAGGAGACATGACAACTAAATGTAATGTGGAAGCCTGGGTGGGATCCTGGAAAAGAGAACATATATTAGGTTAAAAACTCAGGAAATATGAAGACAGTATGTCTTTAGTTAATAATAATGAATCCAATATTGACTCATTAATTATGACAAATGAACATACTAATGTAAGATGTTAATAATAAGGTAAACTGGGTACTGAGTGTATATGGCAATTCTCTGTAGTATCTTTGCAATTCTTCTGTAAATCTAAAACTGTTCTGGAAGAAAAAGGTTATTTAAATAAGTAAATAAATAAACCACCCCAACTTCTCAGGAAGGCAGCTGATTACTCTTGCATAAAGCGAGGCCCCACAGCATGACAATCGGGCAGGTTTTAGTCCTCTCTACAGCCCAGCGGGTTCTCTTATCCAAGAGAAGTCACATAAATCTGTGAGCACTATTTTTTCCATGGGACTTCTGGTATGAGGCCAATGTCTAACCCTAGGAATTTCCCTGCAATCCCCTCCCTGGGCGTTAGCCTGGCTCTAGACAGAAGCGAAATGAGTGAACACAGCAAATACAATCAAAGGCTGCACCGCGGCCAGGCAAGGCCTTCCACCACCCAAGAGTATTTTCCTTGGTTTGGCTGCCATTCCCTGAAACCAGTGTTTCAGGAAGGGAACATTGTGTTCATCAAAGGCTGTGCAACCTTCAGATGTGGCCATCGTCCCTGTGGAAAGACAACGCACCCCTGTGGGTGAGTCAGAGTGAAGGGCGGGGAGGTGAAGGGTGAGGGAGGTGCCCCCACAGCCAGGCCTGCGGCTGCTTATTAAAGGTCAACCTGTGCCTCTGACAGACTATCATCTTATCTCTATAATGTGGAAGCGTCAATAGATCTTTCCACTCGTGTTTCCGAGAAAAGTTTGGTTCCAGCTGGTACCGTGATTAAAATAGCTGATCTTGGCAACACTGATTTAGTAAGAATCTCTCCAATTTAATTTTTTACCACATCTATTAGGTACACCTAATAAATTCGGTATATTTATTAGGGCACTACATGCTGGATTGGTGAGAGGTGGGTGGGAAGAATGTGTAGACCCTTGTTGGTCCAGAAACTTCCAGCAGCATCCTGGATTCAGTTAACTCCTCTGGTCCCAGCAGTCAGCAAATCATGTCTGCCCTAGAATCAAACTCTGCTCTCTTTCATGTCTAGGGTCACTATCTGGGCTTGTCTTGCCTTTGGCATGGGGAGTCATGGGTCTGCTGGCCTTGTAACCAGCTTGACACCCACCCCACCTTTTCTGGCATAAGACCACCAGCCTGGTGCAGCAGTCTGACCTGACACAGAACCATAGGGCACTCTTCCCAGCCCCAATGAGATTATGGCCCATTTGCAGAGAGGAGATAACTGTACTTGTCAAAGACCCAGAAAATCATTACGTAATGTAATAGAAAAATCCCTAGTGTTAGAGTCAGAAAAAGCCAAGCTTACTAGAGGGGTGTGGTGGTTTAGAGCTGTATATACCCCAGAAAAATGAGTTCTTAAATTCAATCCATTCCTGTGGGTGTGAACCCAATATAAGTAGGACTTTTTGATGAAGTTACTTCAGTTAAGATGTGGCCCACCTTGATCAGGATGGATCTTATTCCTATTACTGGAGTCCTTTATAAGTAGAATGAAACTCAGAGAAAGAGAAAGCCACAGGAGCAGCAAGAATTTGAACGTCAAAGGAAAGAGAAGAGACTAGGGCCAGCATAGGCCACCAAGTGCCTTGCCGTGTGATAAGCTAAAGACCAAGGACTGCTGGCAGCCAGCCCCAGAACGCCAGCTTCGGGAAGAAAGCATCACCTTGATGACAGCTGGATTTGGACTTTCTTTTAGCCTCAAAACCATGAGCTAATAAATTCCCATTTTTTCAAGCCGACTTGTTGCATGGTATTTGCTTGACCAGCCAAAGGAAACTAAAACAAGGGGTCATAGAGAATAGGTCACTTTCCTCCTCTAAGTCTCAGTTTCCTAATTTAAAAAACTGGAATTAAAGCAATACTTACAAGATTCTCTCAAAAGTAAAATGTAACAAAGCATGTGAAAAAATGTTGTAATTGTTCATAGTTCTCAATTAGAATTAATATGTAACCACTGGAAGGAAGTGCTACAAAAATAGAGGGTTCAGATGGAGAAGGCAACAGACTTTAACAGAGTCTCCAACTATAAAGCACCCAGGGCAAGCTCTGGGCAGCCCAGAATATGATAAATGGTGTACTCTGTCTATCTCTGCAGCCCCACAAGAATATAGGATGCTGCCTCTACCCAGACAGGTACGCAAACTAATACAAAACTCAGGTCAAGTCTGCACCCTGAGGCATTTACTGTGGCTCATAGAGGGGATTTAGGAATTTGATTCAGGCAGTTGAATATTGCCATTCATTTGGATCCAAGCTTCTAAAAACTGAGACCTTCGCTTACATGGTTTATCAGCACAGGGTGTGGGTCCCCTAATGGGCAGGATTTGTGCTGGGTACAAATAAATCTCAATAATGAAGGACAGAAGTTTCTTTGATCCAAGCACCATGCCCTTATGCCTAAGGTCACGCAGTCATCAGAGGCAGAGCCAAGGGGAGCCCCAGGCCTCCTGGTTTTCAATTATTCAATATATCTAACAGATAGCATTGAGCACCAGCTGTTCTGGGTTCTGAGAATACAACAGGCGGCACAGCCAGATATTGCTCCTGTCATCGTGGAGCTGACATTCTGGGAGGAAACAGACATTATTCAAATAATTACATGCAAAACATTAAAATTATAACTCTCAGAGATATATGGTGTCTTGAGATGATAAAATTGAAGGGATTGGCCTTGTCTGGAAGGTTGGGATGAGTGACCCTGCCATGACTTCTAACAGTAACCACTCTGAGAATGGTTAAGTCATAGGCTAAGGGTACAGTCCTCCACAGACTGCCCTCACTTCAGACATCAGCTCAAATTTAGGAGTTTCCAAGCCCACTCTCACTTCTGACCAACTGGCTACAAATTCAAGGCTTTCCCACTACCCTCTCAAGTTCGATAACTTGCTTCAACAACTCACAGAACTCAAGAAAGCTCACTTACAATTACAGTTTCATAACGGCAATAAAAAGACACAAATCATGGCCAGCCAAAAGACGAGGCACACAGAGTAAGGTCTGGGAGGGTCTCAGACGTGAACCTTCCCCCCCCCATGCAGTGGGGGTGCACCACCTTCCCAGCCAAGATGAATATCTCCAACCAGGGGTGCTCCCCTGAACCTCAGTGTCCAGAGTTTCTATTGAGGCTCAATCACATACTGCCCATGTGGCTGACCTTTAGTCTCCAGCCCTTCCCAAAGGTCGGCCAAATACTTTTAGTCATCTGTTCCTCCAAAGGTTTGAACTAACACAACATGACCCAAAGCCCCCATCACAAATCACAATCTTAGATTGTCTGGTGGGCAAAGCTCCATGCAGACAAAGACACTCCTAATGGACAGGACGTTCTGGGGACCTAGAGATCAGCTCCCAGTAGTTATGGGCTAAGGTCAGGCTTCTCTTTGGGTTAATTTTTCACTATGCGGTCCCTGGGCACAAGTGACCCAGACCCAGGATCCAGGGGATGAGTACCAGTTTGACTAGGAGAGGACTGGGGAGGGGGAAGGAAAGTGGATCAGGTAGATGTTTCCGTGGCAGGAGACAGTGTGGCAAATGTGAGGTGCACAAAGAAGAGTGCTATGCTTGGTGTGTTTGACATAAAGAGATTGTGGGGTGAGATAAGGCTGGAGAGATGGGCAGTGGAAATCTAACTACACAGGTACTTATAAGTCAGGTTACAAATTTTTATTTACAAATTTATCCTAGAAGCAATGAGAACTCACTGAAGTGTTTTAAGCTGGGGAAGAAGGGATGACCAATCAGATTTACTTTTTTGGAAAGATCCCTTTAGTTATAATACAGACTGTCATTTAGATTGGGGGAAACATAGATTGACAAGTTATATTCTGGATGGTTCTGACAGCTGTTCTGGCCAGAGAGCACTGTAGCCTGGACTAGGGTGCTCTTGATGGAGATTCATTCATTCAGCAAATTTTTACTGAGGGCTTCTAGATGCCAGGTACTGTTTAAGGTCTGGAGATGGGAAGAGACTTGAGTAATAGTTAAAAGATGAAAAAGAACATGCTGATGAACTGGATATGGGTTACAAGGAGAGGGAGTTACTGAGAATAATTTCTGAGTCCCTGACTCATCAGATACAGAATGGATAGTGGAGCTGGAAGAGGCCCGTGTTTGGGGAAGAAGATGACGCATTTGAACCTGGACATTTTGAGTTTGGCTGGCTGTGCCTTGGAAATAGCATGTGGAGACGTCAATAGGCAGGTGGTAAAGGGATCCACAGCTCAGAGGGCGGTGTGTGAGCCGCCTGTACACACATGGCACTTGAACCCATGGCTGTGGAGACATCCTTCAGGGAGAGGGCAAAGTGTGAGGAAAGAACAGGGCCGAAGGCTGAGCCTCAGGGGAAGCAGCACTTAACAACTGAGGTTAGAGAAGACAAACCTAAAAATGGGTCCAAAAGAGAGTGGCAAGAGAAAATAAAGGAAATCCAGGGCAGTGTGCAGTGATGGAAACCAAGAAAAGCAAAAACTGAGCAACAGTTGAAAATTCCTCTTTTGGGTCAAGTTAGAGGAGGACTAAACAATATTCATTTGTTCCAGAACTTGGAGGTCACTGATTACCTAAATGAGAGCAATTAGTGTAGAATGAAGGGACAATAGCCACATGGCAATGGGAAGAGAAGTGAGGGAGAGGGGAGAAAGCAGAGAACACTCTCTCAAGAAGTTTGGCTGTGAAGAGGCCAGATCAGGTACAGAGTGACGCAGAGTGACGCAGAGTGAGTGGCTAGATAATTTTCCCACCACAGTGCACAGCTCTGCTTCAGCTCTGAGATCCAAGGATTTCTGCCTCTATTTACCCTGCTTCACACAAAATGCACGTGCACTCAGACATCAAGTAGCGACTGGAGGAGCCTGGGGCCCAGCTCAGAGCAGCCACACTGGCTCTGAATTGCTGGTGAAATACCTCACGAGTCAAATCACCTCAGGAAATAAATCCCCAGAATGCCCAGGGCCCACAGTCAGGAAGCTGTTTGGAAGGGTTCCAGGAGTGGGAAGAAAACATTTGACAGCCAACATAAGTCCTTTATCTTTATTAACAAAATCGCTGCTCTTGGGAACATCTCAATATGAGCAAATGGTGTTTCTGTTAATGCAGTCACATTCACAAGCAACAAATTCACCGCTTTACATGCAAGTCATAGTGACAGATCTGTGCTCCTAAATGCTTCTTTCATTAGTTGAAACTGACTACTTCCTGAAGCATCAACTCACTGAATCCTGCCACTTAGATAAACTGCCTGAAACAGACATATGCTCCTTAGGCTCCCACAAAATTTGCTTCTCTGTAGCTCCTTGTTTCATTGCATGAGCTTTACGGTGGTAAAAGGTTGCAAACTCTCCCCTGACACTTTCTTCTGGCAGAAGCTCAGGATCTGATGGTGCAACAAATGGAAAGATCTTTAAAGGGGAGCAAATGTGACTCCAACAAGGAAACCAGGTTGAGTGTCCACTATAGAGTCTACTGGGAGGGGAATACAAGGAAGGAGCCTTGAAGGCAGATGATTGATGGATGTTGACTAGATGAAAAAGAGGCAGCTGATGCCCTGGTAGTAGGAGTAGTAGTAAAATAATAACCATAGCATTGATAGCAGCTCTTATTTATCAAGCGCCATGCTCTGTGCCAAGGCCTTTAAGAAATTATCTCATTTGATCATTACAGTAATCCCATGAACAGTGCAAATAATCTAACTCCTTTGAACTTTAGTTTGTGAATCTGAAAAAAATTGAAATTATAATGACGACTAAGGTCACAAAGCTCACTTCAAGTAGTAGACAAATTTTAAACCCAGCTTCAAGAAGAAGCTTTTTTCAGCAATTGTGCCAGGGACTGAACTAGATATAAGGAGATCTGGGATTTTTCCCACACATGGTTACAATTGAACTGTGTGACTCAGGACAAGGAAGACAAAATAGCTTTCTCTGAGTTTCCCCAAATATAAAATAAGGAGATTGAACTTATTGAGTTCACTGGTCCTCTCCAGAGTTAACACCACCATTTTGTCGGCCTCTCTGTCAAGTAATCGCCTGAATTATTGTCTGACACCCTCTAGTGATAAAGTAGACTGATGTTGTTTCTAAAATAGAAAAGATAGTTTGCATCACAATCACTGTGAAGTTGAAAGAGCCAATAAGCCCTCTTGAAGTGTTAGCTGTGCTCATCACACTCCATCCTCCCTTCTCTGTTCTAACCAATTGATAACAGACAGTTAAAACAAGAGCCAAATAAACATTAAATTGATTTCTGTGCCAATTTTATTACTGGTAAAGCTGGATGGAGAATGTTTTGTGACATCCTATCTCCCACCTTGGTCTTTTATTATTTTAACAGCTTTAGTGAGGTGCAATTGATTTGATATAAAATACACATAAAAGTTTTGTAATACATATTCACCCATAAAACCATCATTACAAGATAGTGAATATATCCGTCACTCCCCAAAATGTCCTAGTTCTCCTTTGTTCCCTCCCACCCCTCTTTGCCCTCTGCCCCATCCCCACACAACCACTACTCTACTGTCACCATAGTTTGCATTTTCCAGAATTTCATATAAATGGAAACTATTTGGAAATGTTTTTCCAAAATGATTGTACTTTTTTACATTACCTCCAGCAGTGCATGAGTCTTCTCATTCTCCTACACTTGGTATAGTCAGTGTTTTGATTTGTTAGGGTGGTTTTTTTTTAGCAATTCTAATAAGTGATATCACACTGTGATTTTTAACTTACATTTCCCTAATGACTAATGATGTTGAGCATCTTTTCATGTCCTTATCCATATATCTTCTTTGGTGAAATGTCTGTTCAAATCCTTTGCCCATTTTTAGCTGGGTTGCTTATTTTCTTGTTATTGAATAGTTCTTTAAATATTCTGAATAAAAGTATTTTATCATAAAATATACGATTGATTTGCAAATATTTTCTCCCAGTCTGTGGCTTGTCATTTCATTTTATTAACATTTTCTTTCATAGAGCAGATGTTTTGTTGAGTTTTTTAATGAAATCCAATTTATTAATTTGCTCTTTTATGGATTGTGCTTTTAGTGTCATAGCTAAAAAGTCTTTGCATAATCCTAGACCCCACTAGTATTTTTCTAGTAGGCTTATAGTTTTAGGTTTTACATTTAGATCTATGGTCCATCTGGAGTAAATTTTTATACAAAACACAAGGTAGAGATAGCAGTTTTTTTTTTTTATTTGGATGCCTGAGTGTTCCAGCACCATTTATTGAAAAGACTATCTTTTCTCCACTAAATTGGCTTTACACCTATGTCAAAAAGCAGTTGTCCATATATGTGTGGGTCTATTACTGTATTCTCTATTCGGTTCCATTGATCAATTTGAGAAAATGACATGCTCTCTGAGCCCCAATTACCTCTTTCACAAAATAGAGCTTACAGTAGCTACCATCCAGGATTGTTGTGGATATTATGTAAAATGTTCAGCATAAAAGAGGCACTCAAAAAATACTAATAAAAAAAACACTAATGGTGGTGGTGGTGGTGATGGAGACAAGGATGATGCTGATGACATTATTAGTAACCTTAGTCAATAATGCAAACCTGGGTCCTTCCAGGTCTGAACCCCAGTCATAGGCCAGAAACATAGACCATTTCTTCCAAGCTTCCTTAGACTCCTTCCCCTCTGAACTCCTCCAGCATCAAAAGTTTATCACATTATACATCACAGAATCTCATCCTGTCTTGAAGAATAACAGCCTCGTCTGCCTTTATATCATATTTTGTCACTTTAAAAATTTTTATTAAATGAGTTCATAAATAGAAAGCATTTAAACAAGACCCTGGCACCTAGTAAGTACTATATAAATGTTGCCATCAATATTATTAACATTTGTTTGTTCATTTCATTCTTACAGCAATAATGTGAACTAAGTAGACCAGGTATTTCAATTCTCATGTACCAGATTAGGATACTGAATTTCAGAGAAATCAAGTTTCTGTTAAATTCAGGCCTTGTGCCCAAGGGCAGGGATCATTTTCATGCTCAAGTTCATCCATAATAACACCTACTGCAGGGTTGTTTACACCAAGGTACCCAATCAAAACTCAGTTATTAATTAGGCGATTTATAGAGGCCACACCAAAGCATTGTGTTTAGACATCCAGTCATATCTAAGGCAAAATCTTAAACATCAACATTGATTTTACACATACCACCTATAAGGTGCCTTGAAATTTCATGGGTAATTAAACCAAACACTAATTAAATATAGACCTAAGGATTCTCTATATAAGCAGCATTTAATATTGCATGCCCTGAATAATCTCTGACCTAGAGAAACATCCCCAATGGACTGTGATAATTATTTTGCTCTCAGAAGTACAAAAGAAGTAGATGTCCAGAGGCAGTGCACAAGGGGCAGTGCACAAGGGCAGGGATGACTGAGTTGCTGTCTGAGATGATCTCTTAAGAGGAGGTCCACTTAAGGAGAGAAGGAGCACTATTTTTTTTTATTTGTAGGGTATGGGGATAAAAGGAAACATTCTGGAAACTAACAGCTGGGCTAACTCACAATAATATGGACAATAGTTTTAACTGAGGTCAAAACATAAAGCTCTACATGGTGTGATAGACATTGATTCTTAAGAACTTCCATTCGTGTTTGTAAACCTGAACTGTCATATGGGACAGTTTGATTGTATTGACCCCCCACCTGGTGCAAAGCCTGCCTTTCCTCAGTTCAGTCTCCAGCTCAAGAAGCGTAAAGGCTCTCCTACCTTTTGGATAAGGTTAATGCCTTTTTCTAGGATTTAATTCTTTCCACAGTTAATCAGAGGACCAGAGAATCTGCACGTTGAAGAGAGAAATCAAGAGATATCTAGCACACTCTGAGTTGCATAATCTAATACCTTGAGGCCCTAACAGAGCTTGACACATAGTAGGATGCAATAAATGTATATTGTTGAACTACCTAATGATGTTTCCCTCTTCGCTCAGAAATCCATTTAAAACAAGAAGAACAGGAACAAGAAATTCAAGCTCTACCATTGACAAGCTAGTTAACATCTGTAATCCTGAGCCACAATATAAGAGGAACAACCACCAAAATCAGTTATTATCAAACAGGAGTGGGGGGAGGGGATACAGAGAGATAATGCTTACAGCTACGTGCTCCAAGCAAACCAGGCAGAGCAAAGTTCTCCAGTGGATGCCAAACCCTGAGGGAAAGGCCAATTCCTTGTTTGGAATACTGGGTATTTGGGTTTGGGTGCCAGTAGGAGCATTCTGGGACCTGGTTAAGCAGCAGGAAGGAGTATAGGTGGGAGACTAAATGAAGGCTCATACTAATTTGCCATATTTTCAGGAAGGATTCTCTTGGTGAGACAGGGTGAAGAAGAGAAGTCTGTATTGGTGACATCCTACAATAACTCATTTCTATTGACTTGGGACACATAAAAGGAAAGCCAAGTTTATACCCAAGTCTTGGGTCATAAGGAAACCCATTATAAACCAAGAAAAGTCCTGCTAACCCAGAACACTGCCCTGGCTCCTCTATCAAATAAAATTCCTACCAAAAGCAATCCAGAGAGAACCCACCTCATTCAAAGACAAGTAATGTAAATATATGTAAACTAAGCAAGTATCTATATAAATGCACCATAAGGGAAAAAAGGACAGGAACAGAAAAAACAAGTGGAAAATGGAAGTTCACTCACAGATAATGTTACCATAAATCAGATACAATTTTTGAACAAGCATATTGCCAGGAATTTTTTTTAAATAAAATAAAAGTTAAGCAATTGTTCAATAAAACTCAAAGCAGAGAACAAAAAGAGCTCAAGGAAAGTATCCCCACAGAAAGAATTGAAAAACTATTCTCAGGACAAAAGTAGAAGAGAAATTAATATCATTACAGAAATGCAGGTCATATTGAAAGAAAAACAAAGGAGGCTTAGACTGGCTGAAAGCTCATTAGAAACATGAAAAACGGATTTAAGAAAAAACAAGTAAAAGTTAATGGGAATTTTTTTTTAATTAACAAGGTAGGTAGAAAATAATAGGAAAGATTAAACAAATCCAACATATGCAAAAATTGTTGATCCTGAAAAAAATAAGACACCGGGGGAATAAATGGAAGAGACTGTCACTGTACATATAAGATAACAGCAATGAAAGATATAATGTCAAAAAATTTTTTTAATTTACTTTTTAATTTGTTTTTTATTATTCAAATTTTTTTTAATTTTTTGTATTTTATTTGTTATTTTTTAAACTATCAATATTATTTCATTTTCTTATTAATTGTAATTGGTTATTTTGCTGGCTTCATTTCTGAAGAACTTTTGGATCACAGAAGGGTTACAACTGTGGCAGGGGAGGATCATTGGTGCGGGGTGTCAGTGATGGGGAATGCATGGGAGGAGGTTCACCTGGAGCATACCTATTAGACATTTGTATGAGTTCATACAGCTGATGGATGGGACTCTCTTGCTTGCAGTTGTAGACACCCTCAGTTCCTTCATACGGTAGTTGTCAATCCTCACCTCCTTGTTAGTTGTCCTTGGTGAGCCCAATGAACTGGAGAGTAGGTGTGGCAATGCTGCTGAGGCTCAAGGCCCAGCTGGCATATGGACCGCCCAAAGATTCAAGTCTCTTGGGCTTACACCTACCAACTCCAGCACCAACTATAGGTTCAAATAGAAGGGACAGAAGAGGCATGTGTAGAGAAGTCACAACTGAGTACAACTCTGTCACACTGGGGAGCTCAAACTCCAAAGTAGGGCCCACTGGCAAGGCACCAAACTCTGGAGCTATCTGCCATGACTGTAGGACCTGGGTGGCTTCAGAGCCCTCAGGACCCCCACTATTTGGGGTAGTATCTACTTTGGCAGTCTATGCAATCCTGCTGAGACATGCATAAGCATTACCTCTGGAATGAACTCCCAACTCACTTTGAAGTCTCTTAGCCATATAAACTCATTTGTCTTAACCCCTTCCCCCTTTTATTCAAGGTCTTTTTCCAGTTGTATTGCTAGTTGGTGCTTGGTAGTAATCCCTTGGTGCCAGGGAGGCTCATCCCCAGGAGTCATGTCCCATGCTGGGGAGAAGGTAATGCATTTATATGCTGGGTTTGGCTTAGAGAGAGGCCACATTTGAGCAACATGGAGGCTCTCAGGAGGTAACTCTTAGGCACCCTACAACACTAGGCTAAGTTGCAGTTTCAAGAGCAAAGGCTCATAAGCATAGTCATCAATATCAAGGGCCCATCAATGGACCATCCTTCTTCACTAGTCATTGCCCCTTACTCAGGGGATTGTTGCTGTTCCATTAGAGAATGTGACAGAGCTCCCCAGGATGGGAATTCAATACTCTTTCGGTTATTGTGTGAATCTCTACTTACTATGACAATGCCCCATGAACATCTGAACACATTTATACACCTTATATATATGCCCAGGTGAACTTCCTCCCATGTATCCTCCATCACAAACACCCCACACCAATGATCCTCCCCTGCTACAGCTGCGACCCCTCTGTGGACCAAAACTTCTTCAAAAATGAAGCCAAGAATATCGCCAAATACAATTAATAGGAAAATGAAACAACAATGATAGGTTTAAACCTAAGAAATAAAATATATAATAACTTGGAAAAACTAAATTAAAATTTAAAAATTTGGATATTAAAAAAAATAATGAAAAATATTTTTTAAAAAAATTTTTTGACGTTTTGCCCTTCATCACTGTAATATCTGTTGTCTTGTATGAACACGACATTCCCTTCCACTTCTTCCCCAGTGTCTTACATTTTTTTGTTTTGTCTTCATAGAAGTTTTAGGTCACAGTAAAGTCACACACAGAACATAAGGGAGTCCCATACATCCAACATCCTCCCCCTTTCCCCCCTTCCCATATTAATAACCTTTTTATGTGTGGATGGTACATTGGTTACAACTGATGTACAAAAATTGAAACATAGCTACTGACCATGGTCAAAGGTTTACATTATGATTTACATTTTAGACCATACACTTTCATAAATTTTTGCTGAAATTTAACATGGCCTGTATCCAACCTTGCAAGATTATGCAGAACACTTCCATTGACCCCTAAATATCCCCTCTTCCATCTATTTTATTCCTCCCTCCCCTCTCCTAGGGCCCACAGAGATCACCAGGCTTCACTCCTTGAAGGACAAGATTCATAGTTACTTGTAACAACACTGAGGGCTTGACACACTGGTCTGTTCTCCCCTAATAGAATCCACCCATGCTCTCCGAGAGACACCCACCCCTCTGTTTGAGAACATATTGGGCCTCCCCAGGATGGGAGTCCAATTCTTTCCCGCTCATTGTGTGGGTCTCCACCCACTGATACAACACACTATGACAAAATGATCACTCGCACATTCTCTAGAAGACTGCCCCAGGTGCACCCTGTCCCAAATGGCCCCCCATCCAACACCCTAATCCAGGAACCCTTCCTTGTCATATTGCCAAAAGAGCTTTCCCAACTCTAGTTACAACCACATACCCATCAATCCCCAGTTGAACCTTTACTTTTGAAACTGAAATTTAGCCTAGTATTATAGGGTGCCTAAGAGTTACCTCCTGAGAACCTCCTTGTTTTTCAAATGTGGACTCTCTCTAAGCCAAACTCACCATATAAATGCATTGCCTTCCCCTCAGCGTGGGACATGACTCCTGGGGATGAGCCTCCCTGGCACTGAGGGATTACTACCAAATACCAACTAGCAATACAACTGGAAAAACACCTTGACCAAAAGGGGTAGAGGGTAAAGACAAATGAGTTTATATGGCTAAGAGACTTCAAAATGAGTCAGGAGGTCATTCCAGAGGTTACACTTATGCACATCTCAGCAGGATCTCACTGACTGCCAAAGTAAGTATTGCCTCAAATAGTGGGGATCCTGAGGGCTCTGGAGACATAGAGACACTATAGGCAGGGTAGGCAGCTCAGAAGTTTGGTGCTTTGCCAGTGGGCCCTACTTAGGAATTTATGCTCCCCAGTGTGACAGAGTTGGATTCAATGTTGGTTTCCTTACACATGGTTCTTCTGACCCTTCTATTTGAACCTATAGTTAGTACTAGACTTGATAGGTATATATCCAAGAGACTGAAATCTTTGGGCTGTCCATGTGCTAGCCGGGCCATGAGTCTCAACAGAGTTGCAACACCTGCTCTCCAATTCATTGGGCTTACCCAGGATAACTAACAAAGAGATGATGATGCACATCGACCATCCCAGGGAAAAGAGAAAGTCTGCAACTGCAAGCAAGACAGTCCCATTCATCTGCCGCATGGGATCTAATTAGAGGCAGAGTAGGCATCACCATCCCAGAATCCTCAGGATTGGGAAATGAATGATGAACTAGAGTAGACTTACTGGTATTCTGCTATAGACTTATTGTGATTCTAGCAATAGATGAACTTTTACCATTGATGTGGAGACAGTGGCCACTGGAGGTTCTGAGGGGAGGGAGAGGGAAAAACGTGTATTATGGGGGCATTTTCGGGACATGGGAATTGTCCTGAATGACATTGCAATGACAGATACAGGCCATTGTATATCCTCTCATAACTTGCAAGATTGTGTGGGAGACAGTAAATATAATCCACACTTAGTGACAATGCTCCAAAATGTGTTCATCAGTTGTAATAAATGTACCACACTAGTGAAGGATGTCATTATAATGTGGGAAAATGTGGGAGGAGTAGGGAGTGGGGCATATGGGAAACCCCTATATTTTTAATGTAACATTTATGTAATCAAAGTATCTTTTTAAAAAAATTTAAAAGTATATTTAAAAAATGAAGTTCCTATGCAGCCAGGTAAAAATATTAACTCAACTTAAAAAATCAGTCTGCCTCATACTCTTTTACACACACAGCCTATCTAGAAAATAATGGAGCAATACCTAAAAGTCCTCAAGGAAAGAATGAAGCCAAACATTTTATTCCCAAGTTACATTCTAGTATAAAGGCATGTAAGAACTCTGAGCATGTAAGAGCCTAGGAATATAATTACCATGAGTCTTCTAGAAGATGACTTTCTAGAAGATTCTAAGGGGCAAATTTCAACCAATCAAGATATGAATAAATAAACTGACAAAACTCAGTCTAACTATGCAGTTAAGATTGAAAGAATGTGGGGATTATATTTACAGAATAGAATGTAAATGTTTTATAAGCTCTGACAAAGTGGAAATGATAGAACAAAGCTGGCATTGGAAGAAGGAAAAAAAATGGGAGGTGGTATAAACACTTTAAAGCTGATAAACCAAATAATGTAAGTATGGGCCAAGAAATGTAAAGGGCCTGAGATTTTACAGTGCTTGCAAGATAACAAGTTATCCTGTGACAATTTTATGGATGCTCACAGAAGACACGAGACTCCTGAATCAGAAACAAAGCAGCATGAGCTTCCTGTTCCCATCAGTTCTTGTCCTCCAAGTCCTACAGGAGCAACTGGAGCAGCCTGGGTCAGTGCTGTGCATACAGTCAGACTGCATCGCGGTGAAGAGCCCCACGTTTAGGAAATGTCAATCTTTTATAAGGGGGCTACTGGCAAACCTGCCCAACCTTTGCTCTGGAGGGAGACATTATCCTTATTATCCTAGACAGTAAGCAAATATTCCTTCCCTTTGTCCTGGAGAGTGATACTGTATATTCCAAGGCTGTTTGCTATATAAATATCTTTGAAAAGATAGTCCAGAACCAAAGCTGGTCCAACACATGCAGAACCACAAGAGACCTATGGACAATTATTGTCACCCAACCATATAAAAATATCTAAGTGTTCAAAGGTAAACATTAAGATAAATCTTACAATCTATAATCAGGAGGTGGGGGGAAGTTGAGAGGCAATTGAAATATACTGATTTCATCACTGTTCATATCAAGGAGTCAATTGTATTATCTAAAAATTAGACAAGTAAATACAAATAAACAGTTGACCTGGAGATATACTTGCAAAGAAAGCTTGCAGCATCATTTGTAAAAGCAAACGATTAGAAATAACCTACATGTCTAGCACTTGGAACTGCACAACCACATGATGCAACCATTGAAGACTGTGGCAGCTCTCTGTGTGCGTGTATGGAATGGTCTCCAGGATCATCCAGTGACTGGAGAAAGGTACAGGACAGAGTGTAGGCATGCTACCAACAGGATATGAAAACCAGCAACATCTATGTATATGTGCTTATGTATATGAAAAATACAGCCGGAAGGATACCCAATAAAACGGTGGTTAGCTTAGTTGTCTCTGGAGAAGGAAACTGTAAAATGGGGCATGGCAATTAGGAGGGAAGCTTTTCACTAAATGCCTTTTTGTACCTTTTGAATTCTGCACCATGAGTGTACTATTAATTTTTAAAATTTATTTTTGAAGGAAATAAATAAATCCCAACTGTGGCTGCCCCCACCCCACCTCTCCATCCTCATCTCTGCCCCTCTCCTGCTTTCTGTGGAGTCACAGTCACCTCCTTCCTTCCCTTGAATGAGCCACACACACACACTCTGTCTCTCCTCAGGGCCTTTGCACATGCCATCCCTCTGCACACCAACTCCCCCACTCTTCATCTAGCAAATGCCTACATAATCCAGACATTTCACTGAAATGTCACTACCTTCGGAAGGCCTTTCCTGAAGGCCCCGACAGGTTTGCTGTGCATGGTATAATCTCCCATAACCACCGAAGCCCCGCAGCTAGTGGGTGGTGTGGTTGGAACTGAGGTCTGGAAGCACTGGGGCTGCAGCCTGCACTCTCAGAAACTGAGCTCTGCTGGCCACTCACTGGTGCCTCTAATTATATTCCACTGACACCTGGTAGTACAGAGTTTTGCTTTGTCCTCTAGGTTTCCATAAGTAAAAGTCTTAGTTCTCCAATGTTCTTCTAAGGTACCCTGAGGACTGGGACATATCTTATGTTTCCTGAGTGTGGCCCTCAGGAATTAGCACAAAACAGGTGCCCTTTAAAATCGTTCAGTAAATGATATTGAGCACAAATGAACATTTGGGGATTCGGAGTAAGTGCAAATCAACCACACTGCCCTACAGTGACTCGAGTAGCAGACTGAAGGAGGAAAAGCCAGATTTCCTCTACGCCCCTGGTCCTAAGCACTAAATCATTATCTGTCTCTAACAAATTATGTGTCAGATTTCTGAGGTTATAAGGGGAAGCCACACATCGACCTTGAAATGGCTATAAAGGGTGAATAATGCATGCTGTATATTTAATGCATGAAAATGAAAAAACAGAATATTGCACAAAAGAAGTCAAACTCCCATTCCGTAGAAGGAGAATGCTTTGTCTTCCCACCAATAAATAACTTGTTGGCTGTTATATATTTTTTAAATCTCTAACATCACCCCTGGGCTTCATTAAGCCTGTTGTTCTCTGATTCCCCCGTTGCCAGTCGTTCTCCTAATGGTGCACATAATTGCCGGCATAAGTGATGCCATGGATTTTGCCCCTTCTGAAAAAGGGCACCACAATTATATTTCCTATAAAACTGGCTTCTGTGGAACAACCAGCAGAGAAATAAATCTCACCATCTTCATGACATACTGTGCAACTGAAACTATGGGATATAGATGGCTCTGAGAAAATGGAATCTATGACAGCATAATTTTAACACTGTCAAATTATTCAGCATTTTTCTTATAACTCAGTACTTCACATGGATATTACTTTTGCCATCAAATATCACTTTGGGAAAAGTTGGTAATTTAGGAACTTTCATACATATATATTTAATAACTAATGCAGCAAATGAACAAGATGCCAAAACCACACAGCCTTTCCATCCTGTAAGTTCTGTGTGATTGCTTTAGCCTCCAAACAAGCACCAGAGAGAAGAGGCAGGAAATCAGAGCCACTTTCCATAATCTGCAGCAGCAATGGAAATGGTTTAGGAAGGTGAGGTGACTTTTATTTGGAAAAGAGACTTTTTCTCTCCAGCAATAGTCTAATCTTTTACATCATAACTTATAAAAGAAAAAAAACTTTAGTCTTTGGGCTGAAGCTCACTGTAAGGGAAAATGCATTTTTGATGCAGTGAGGATGATGATGATGATGATGGTGATGGTGATGATTGAGTTGACTGGGGCCTACTAGTATGTTGGCCAAGGTCACACAGCTAGTAGTCATAGCTACTGTAACCACTACACTTTACTGCTTCCTAGCAGCAGCTACCAAATAAGGACTTGTTGTTGGGGACGACGTAAACATTTTCTCATTTGGTCCTCAGAAAAAAATGAAGTATATCTTTATATTGTCATTTTATGTAGGAGATACTGAGGATTATAGAGATAAGCAAATTGTCCATAAACACCCTGACCCCATTACCTAATTTTTAATTTGATATTGAGATACAAGTCTCAGTGCATTCAAGGGTGTTTAATATTGATCAGTTTCTGGAGGTTAAATTTTTCTTGTTTCTTCCATTGACACTTCATTTCCAATTCATCTCAGCATGCACAGAGCCTTTTGCCATTAGGAGGACTTGTTGAGCCCTGAGAGAGAGTCTTTCGGGCTTCAGGACCTCAGCCATATATGACCTGCCAACCTGCCACCATGCTTCCCTGAAAAGACGCCCATGTAGAATCTTGAGAAGTGCCACTGGAGGTGAGGAGGCTGGGCATGACAGTGACAATGGGGTGGTTTCACTGGGGCTTTGGCTTCTCCGTGTGCCCCCCACACACACTTGCCCAAATCATAGCTGTGCAGTGAGGGGAAAGAGGATTGAGTGTGCCTTGATAGAATCAGGAAAGTCTTCTGAGCTGCAGTGTGATAACCCTGTGATTATCCCATCTCTCTCCTTCAATTCATCTCTCACCCTCGGCAGTATCTCCATGGCAACTGGGGGATGTGTCATGATGACCTTGAGGAACTGTCTCACTGCCTTTCTACCTGTCCTGGGCTAAATTCCTTAGCCCCTTTCTCTGTCAGAATGTGATGGTTTCCAGCACACTTTTGAATTTATTCAGTGATGAATAGTGAACTCTCCAGAATCCAATGGCCCTCTTTCAAACCCACGTGCGTAAACTTGCGTAAGGTAGTCTCAATGAGACTCAACCTTGTCATCTGTACGATGAGGACAGAAATAGGATATTTCCAGGATTGGAGTGGATAATGTATGAAAAAATGAAAGTTACCAAATGATTGGCCTTTAGAAATTCTCAACAAATGTTAGCCTTGTCACTGGAAAGCACAGGGCAGCTTTACATCCCTTCTGCAGTAAAAGGACGTTGACTAAATGGGCATGGCAGGTGTGTCCCAGGCTTTTACTTCAAAGGGCTTGGTTCCCAAGCCCTTTCCCTTTTTGAAATAGTGATAGCACCTGCCACAGTGCAATGCTCCAATTTTGCAATGGCTCTGTGAGGGACACTTCAGAGTTCCAGTGGAGGTAATTAGAGGACATCAGTATTAGAGAACCTTGTGGTGAAACACAGAAATTAATAAACCAGCCAACTCCACACCTTCAAGCCAAGTACCTCTGGTGACTGAAGAAAACTACCATACGAAATACCCCCTCCTAAATTGCCTCCCCGATTGAGAAAATGAGTTAAAGGGATAGACTATACCACCTCTTTCCTACCTTAGGTCTTCAGCGATGGGAGTAATGAAGCCCTCCCCCCACAGACCACCAAGCAGGAGGCAGGACACTGCCCAGTTTCCCTCTGGAGAATCTGAGATAAGTGACCTGAGTGAACGATCATGAAAACTCATGAACCTTCAGCTGCTCCACAAGAAGTGCCTCCTTATGAGGCTCAGAACAGGACAACGCAGGCAAACCTCACCAGTATGCACACACTGGAGCCAAGCCCTGTCTGTATCAAATGGCAAAGCTGAAGAGTTTTTGTGCTGTGTATTTTTTTCAATGACACTATACTCCAACTGACCCTAATGTGATATAAAATCAATTCTTTCCATGCTTCCCCAATGCACCCCATCAAGCCTAAACAAACCCACTTCCCTGCTATGACACCTGTGAGCAACTTCTGGGCATACGGCTTCATGTCTGCCCCTGTCAGCCTCTTGGCTGCCACGCTGCTCTCCCTCTAAACTCAGGTTGTGTCTAGCCCTTCCAAGCGGTTTCCTCTGAGGGCTCCTCCCTCAATGATGTCTGCCCTCAGAAATCCAAAGGAAGTTACCATGTCTACCAAGCAATTTTTCTTACATCGTGCTTATTTACTCATTTTCCATGAGTGCTAGAAAATGCTATTCTCTCTAACTAGACTATTCATTATTTAAGGACAAGCACTAGATCATGTTTCTTCCATCTTTTCACAGCATAATAAGCTCAATAAACATTTGTTGGCTCATAATGACTTCTGTGTAAACAAATGCTGCAAAACTGTTGATCCCTGATGAACATCAATACCTAACAATAAAATCATCCCTTCACCAGCCCTGATCTTAAGAACACAGCATTTTAAAGCAAGAGGGGAGCTTAGACATTCCTCATCCACCCTCCTCACTCTTTAGATGCCTCAGCCAGAGCTGACAGGAGCCCTTGCAGTGATGTGCCCTTCCCGATACACAGCACAATGACCCAGTGGTACACTGCACTTAGAATTTTGTCATCACAGTTCAATAGAGGGAAACGGGGCTAGGCATCAGCTGGCATGGAGTCAAGACTGTGCTCTTTCACCAATTCACTGTGTGGCCTTGGGAAAATAATTTTACCCTTTGGCCTTAGAGTTCAAAGCTGTAAAAGGAGGGATGGTAAATCCTGCATGATCTAACTCAGATTATAGCAAACTGCAGACCCGGACCAAATCCAACCTGCTGCCTGTTTTTGTAAATAAGGGTTTATTGGCACAGAGCCATGCCCATTTATTCACATATTGTCTGTGGCTGCTTGTGTGTACAAAGGCAGAATTGAGTACCAGTTAAGAGACAGACCATATGGCCAGCAGAGCTGAAATATTTACTATTTGGCCTTTAACGGAAAAAGTTCATTGATCCTTGAGATAACCTACAGTGTGGTTATATGACTCTAATACAGTTCAGTAGTATATGCAAAGGCTCTTTTAAACTGAAAAGTGCTATCATCACATTTTTAAAATTACTGTTATTAAAAATAATAGTAGTAATAGCAGTAGTAAATCATGAATGAGCATTGCAATGACAATTAAATTTTTCTGTTCAACAGTCAGCATCTAGATGGCAGTATTGCCTGATTGGTCATAGTAAAGGTTTTTGAAGAATCAGGTGACACCTGTAACAGCTTCCAGGAATTTTCCAGAACTAATTAGATCATTTGTATATAAAATGCAAAATGAATGTCCTCAGAAGAACAGCAGGTCATCCATGAAGGGCATCTGCCCTCACTTTTGTCACTAATCTGACTCGCCAGGTAGGCACCATCCTGTGTTGTAGGAGCTAACGTTCACCTGGAAATACTGACATGATACAAACTGACCTTTGATGTTCAGCTCTATTGGTCTCAATGCAGTACTTTCTTCCATCGGCATTTTTGAGAGGGAGGTTGGTGGCTCCCAGTGGTTTTTCCCTGGCAAGTGCTCTGGGCATGGCCATTAGCCAAGGAAGACAAATTGTCCTCAGGAATGTGAGAAACTCACTGCCCTTCCCACTCCTGAACCAGGAATTAAAGTGAGAATTAAAGGCCCAGGAGTCAGAAGACCAGATTCTGTTCAGCAGCCCCCAACTCACTGACCAGGAATAAGCTATTTAACCTCCTGGGGCCTCAGTTTCCTCACTGAAAACATGGAGCGAATAGGTGTCTTCTCTTCTTCACAAGTATTAGGAGGAGAAAATGAAAAGTGAAATAATAAAAGTGATAGTGAACACAAAAAAGTTTTTAAAGCATGCAGCCTTATGTAATTCCAAAATATCAAAATACATGAGATATAAAATGAGCCCCCATGGATATCATGCGTGTTACGTGGCAGACCGCCTTCTGAGCGCCTTCATGAAATAAAACATGAGTACTCCATCCCCCGATGCCGGCACACATATCACTGCTGCATTTTACCACCTGTAGTGGAGGGGATGTGGCAGGATCTGATATGGCTGCACTCTCTGGTCAGGGCTACCCCCGTGGTTCATAAATATGGGCTTCAGAAAAGGGAGACGGTTGATCAAAGACGGCTTCATAATGGAGACGAATCGTAACAGAATTGTCTCCTTACCTCATTGCTATGGAACATGTGGGACTTCACAGGCAGGGGTGGGCAGAGGCCATCTTCAGCTGACGGGAATGGCTCGAGCAAAGTCATCCTGCTGTGGAGAATAACAATAAAGAGTGGCTTATTGCATCTCGTCTCGGGTATAGCCAGTGCCCTTTGGCCTTATATTCTCTCACTGGATCTGCATGGCCACATTTGAGGGTAAGTTGCAGATACTACGTCACTTTACTTATAAATATTTCAGAATTTATCTCCTAAAACACAACTCATTTCCTACATATCTAGAGCACCAACTTTTCACATTTATGAAAAAGTATAATGCCCTAATATAATCTACTATGGAATTAATATTCAAATTTCCTCAGTTGTCCCCAAAATACTTTTGATTGCTTTTTGGGGCAAGCTACAATTCAATTAGGTTTACCCATTGCATTTGGTTATGTTACCATGATTTTTATTTCTTCTATCTTCTCTTATCTTCCTCCCCTGTAGATGGGTAGAATTTGCTTTATTTCCCCTTTTAACTCCTATCGGTTTTGAAATGTTGTATTCTGTTATTTCAGAGATTACCCTTTAATTTTTGTGTGCCTGCCTGCCTTTGGCAAGTTAAAAGTTCACCACTAATCCTTCCTTCTCCTAACAAAATAAGAATTTTAAAAGGCCTTGAGTCAGGACTGAGCTGAGATCCATAGGATAAAGAGAAATAACTACTTCAAGGGGATGGTGGGAGATAGAAAGCATCCAAAGCAGAGGAAAAGAATATGCAAACGCCCCGAGGACGGGGAGAAAGGTCTTGTCCAGTCAGTGACGCTGCAGCCCAGAGGGGCTTGTGCGAGAAGAGCTTGCAGGGGAAAGCAGCAGCGACCCAGGAGGGATTTTATCCTCAGCACTCCGGGCAGACACGGGAGGGCTTTAGAATAGCACTTCCTCCTACATACATCTGTATGGAGAGTGGATTGGAGGTGCAAGAAAGAGTGAGAGCCCAGCTAGGAGGCTACGGGGCCAGTGCAGGCAGGAGGTGGCTTTGACTAGGGTAAGGCTGGAGAGGGGGAGAAGCAAACCATCCACACCCAGCTGAAGGGGAGACCGTGTGGGAGGAGGGGGAGAGGAGGAAAGACAGGCACGGGGTTGCGTTAGCCCAAGCCCAACTTAATGCTGCGCGAGGCAAGTTAGCGAGAACCCAGCCAGAGCAGCCTGTCCCCCAAATCCATCACCCGCACCCTTTTCAAACGGACTTACAGGCCTGTAAAACCAAGTCCAATTAAGGCTCTGTATTCCACTCCAAAAAAATTTTTTTAAACTTTCATTTGATCCAGTAAAATTCTTAACATCTGTTTATTTTCCTCTTTAAAAAGCCATTTTTACATGGTCTCAGTATAATAATTATTTATTAGTGACAAATATATTCCTAATTATACAAGTACTTGATTATATATCTTTGGCTTAAAAATACCCAAAGTCTGAGATCCATCAGGAAATTTTCTTTTTTTACTGTGTAAATAAGGTAGTTATTTAGGGGGTGAGGGAAGACAAGAAGTTGGACTGAGAGCCTCTGGTATTAATTTTTAGACCCAATCTCCCTGGCACCAGTGAGGCATAACTGACTCTGTGGCCAGGGTTCCTAGTTCCTCTGAAGTAGGTGTGCCAGTGTGTACACAAGGCAGTTTGCCGCGAAAGAGAAAATGTATCTATGAGCTATGAATCCTCTCCCATCCCCATCAAAATAATATTCATCCAAACTCTCTGTGTCGGAAAAGAGCCGGATCGTATATGTTAAAGGCAAATACCCCTCAAAGAGGCACCAACAGGAAACAAAAATTAACTCAAGATGGATCAAAGATATAAATATAAGAGCCAAGACCATAAAGCTCCTAGAAGATCATGTAGGGAAGCATCTACAGGATCTTGTATTAGGAAATGGTTGCATGAACTTTACACCCAAAGCGCAAGCAATGAAAGGAAAAATAGACAAATAGGATCTCCTCAAAATTAAAAACTTTTGCATCTCAAAGGAGTTTGCCAAGAAAGTGAAAAGGCAGCCTACTCAAAGGGAGAAAATATATCTGATAGGGGCCTAATATCCAGCATATATAAAGAAATCCTATATCTTGAAAATAAAAAGACTAACAACCCATTTTAAAAAATGGGCAAGCGATTTGAAACAGACGCTTCTCCAAAGAAATACAAATGACTAAAAAGCACATGAAAAGATGATCAGCTATTAGCGACTCATCGGGAACAAACTTATCAATCTTTCCTTTTCTCCAGCAGCTGAGAAGAAGGCATCAGGGCAAGGGGAGCTTTGATGGTGGCCATGCTGAAGTTATAAATCGGGCACCATTTATAGAATTATCTAGAGCACCAGAACTACTAGGCTGCGACCAAAGGTACCAATTTCCCCACTCTGCGGAAGACAGCCCTGACTCCTAACTGAATCAAATATTAAAGCTGGAGTTGGTTTCTGCCCACATGGACAGGCTTCTCCAAGACAAGTCTTGGCCCACTTCATGGCCCCAGAGGCTTGTTGCCTTTTTACATTATAGGGTGAGGGTACTAATAGTGTGTTTGTTTCCTAAGAGCAGGAATGGGCTTGCACGGATCTATCCACACTGTCTTGCCTGGACTGCCTCAAGTTCAAAGTCTCTATGAAGAGGCCAGGGAAGGGGGTGGAGTATAGTCCATCTGCGGCCCCGGAACTAAGAAGATCTAAGTCATGCATCCTTCTGTTCAACCATTCGTCCACTGGTTCATTCTTTTATTCCACAATTTATCAGCTATTTCCTGAGCACCCACCTGTGCTTGAGACTGGAGCTGCAGGAGCAAGCAAGAGAGCCCTGGTCCTGCTCTCATGAAGTTACAAGCCTGGGAGTGGGGTCTCCTGACCCTGTGCTGCTTCGCTGTGTATCCCCAGGGAACTCTCTTCCCCTCTGAGTCTCTGGCTCCTCATCTGGATTTTAGATCAGATGCCCATTTAGGTCCACAATCCTGTTTCTTACTATGGACCCCAACCAAATAAGACCTGCTGGTTGGCAGCTGGGCTCCTTGGAACACCAGCATACTCAGATTCCAGAGAAACGCCTCTGGGATTAGAGTCTGGGCAAGCCGGTGTCACTGGGCATCGTTCCACTGGGGCTTTGGCTTCTCCATCCTTCCTCACCTTTTTTAAATCTCTGCTGTACACTGGTCCCAGAAAAGAAGGTGCATGCCTCTGGCACTTGGGAGACTTTTCCTGAACTCCAGGGTGATAAGGCAGGGGAACTTAAGAGATCCCTTATCCAACCTCCTCCCTCCTCAGGGGAGCAACCTGAAGCCCAGGCAGTGAAGTGACTTGAGATCCCAGAGCAGCAAGGAGCCGTCTGGGGTGAGGACGTCCATCTCCAGGTTTGCAGTGGCTGCTCCTCCTGACACCAGCACAGCGCCACACTGTTCCACGGTCCTTGTCACTTGGTCCCCATGGTTCAGTGAAGAAAGAGCAGCCCAGGGGTCTTTGCTCTCTCCCTGATCCACTGTGAGGTCGAGTCACTTAGCCCCACTGGTCTCAGTGCCCACAGCCGCAGGAGAGGGATGCTCGTTCCTGCACGGTCTGATGTATTGTGTTGTTGTACAAGCCAAATGCAGGTCAGAGGTCAGGCAAAGGCACTCAAACTGCACAGGACGGCACCTACATGCAGTGCTGCAGCCATCGTTATTGGGAAGGTAACAGCAGTAATGGCCCCAGTAAATCACAACAGGTGAACTGAATTTGAGCCCATCAGGATATTTGTCCCTTAAATGTGTGGCCTCCAACGGGCCTCCCTGGTGTTCACAAAAATGTGTTTTGTAAAATTAGGATATATCTTTGAAAGATTTCTAAAATATTCTAGGAATAATTGATATAAAGGTTTGTGCACAAAACACCAATGAAGGTTGCCGGAAGGCCAGTGTCTCACCCATGGTGGCACCTGCTGTCACTTCCATCACTGATGGGGCCCCACTGTGGGCACCCTCAGTGCTGTAGGTGCCTGGGTGGAGCTGCCCTCACCCCAGACACTGACTCTGGTGGGAGTTGACGCTCCACATTTAGGGTTGTCACTCTAATGCACTGGATTTATTACTATTTTATTAGCGTTAGATTATTATTGTTAGCATTGTTAGGGATGTTAGGATTATTATTAGCTCTGCCTTAGCATGAGCATTTTTGAGAAGGAGGTTGGTGCCTCCAAGTGGCTTTCCCCGTTAAGGAAGTAGATGCGGTTATCAGTTAAGGAAGACAAGCAATTCTCAGGAAAATGGGAAAATCAGTAATTGGACCTGGCAAGCCTCCTGCCTTTCCAGCACTTGGGTGAGGATTTACAGTGGAAAGAGCCTTGGCTCAGGAGTCAGAAGACCAGATTCTGGTTTCTGGGTAGCAGCCCCCAAACTGTCTCTGTGTATCTCAGTTTTCTCGTTAAAAACATGGAGCTAATATCTACTTTTTCCTCTTCATTAAGGGTTTTGACCAGAACATGAAAAGTGAAATAATAAAGGGTCATTGTGAACATTGATTGTTTAAGAAGAAACGAGCCAATACTTTAAAGTCCTTATTTTGTGCCAGGCACCATTCTAAGCACTTTATATAAAATAAACGTTATTGACTGGTAGTAACAATAAATGAGGACTAAACTTAATAGAATTTTGTCCATATGGATATTTCCAATTTTCCAGCAAAAATCAGCACTTTTTCCTTCTCTCCACTCACTTGTTCATCTCCATTCCGGGACAGGAAGCAGAAGGGCTGTTGCTGAGCCTCCTGTGACCTATAGGAAAATCCGCGTAGATCATTTCACCCCATGAATGAATGGCTCATGATCTTTGTAATGCTCAGCTCAATGGAAGTTAAAACAGTATTTTCTAGAGGAGATAGGAGTGAATTTGCACCTAGTCCTTCTAATATAACTCCCCATGCCAAGATTAAGGTACTGGCTGTAACTGTAAACTCTGTGGCTGAAAAGATAGCTTAAAATTCACATGTCATGCCATTTCTTGGTATTTCAAAGGATGTCAAGGTTGTTCAGGGGACAGGAATGCAATAACATGGCAGCTATTTAAAGAACTGGAGGATTGAACGGCTTTGTTCAACTGCTGCTGGCCTGATGTGTCCACAAATAAAAGATTAAAATGTTGTCCCCCAAGTGCAGGAACTAATATGGACCCTGGTTGTCTTTTCTGCTGTTGTCTTTGCTTTCTTTCCTCCAGAAGGTCATATCTGAAATAGAATAACTGGGAGTTTCTCCAAAGCAAGTATCCACCCACAACTTCTAAATGTGACAGAGCATAGGCGAAGCATGGAGAATGTGCAGTCTTCTTGCTCATTGGTGGAAATAAACATAACAGCTAAAATTCTGCAGGAGGTGAGGTGATTCGTTGTTGCCATAATCCTTCATTATGTGAACTGAGTACTTTTTATTGGCCGGGTACTATATCAGGTACTAAGTGGAATTTTAAGGGGAGTAATACAGTTTTTATCCTTGATAACATCAACATACCATTTCTTGAATGCTCCTATGTGCTGGGCACTGTTCTAAATATCCTGCATGCATATCGGAGAGGCTCAGTAACTTGTTCAAGGTCACTGACTAGTGAGTGGAGTTGCTAGAATTTGAACCATGGCCACCTGCTTAAGAGCTTATGATACTAACTGCTGCACTTTACCACCCCTCCTGTGGTAGAGGGGATGTGACAGCCACAAGCATGACTATTGGTCAGTGTTACCCAAATGGTTCATAAATAAGTGCTTCAGAGTAGGGAGATGGTTGATCAAAGAAGGCTTCATAGAAGAGGAGAGCTGAAATAGAATCCTCTCTCTTTCCTTTTTGTTATGTAGCATTACCCCTTCACTGGCAGAGGAATAGCTAGAGTCGAGTCATCCTGATACAAAGAATAATAACAAAAGCTGTTTATGCAATGCTTCTCAAACTTTGATATGAATATGCATCACCTAGGGGTCTCGTTAAAATGCAGCCCAAGCCCAACTCATTGCTGTGCGAGGGGAGTTAGTAAGAATCCAGCAAAATGAGACTTTTCCCTGCAAATTCATTATCAGCTTCTATATAAAATGGGCATGCAGGTCCATAAAAACAATTCCTATTAGGATCTTTTTATTCTTTTCCAACGAACTTGAAACCTTAATTTGATCCAGTAAAACCCTGAATAACCTCTATTTTTATTTCCCTCTTTAAAAATCTATTTTATATATCCTATGTAAAATAATTACTGACTAGTGAGAAATGTTACTTTGTTAAAAATTACCAACTTAAAAATGGCTAGGAGCCACTCCCCAATCAAGATGGTGGACTGAGGTACTTCAGGGCTCAGTGCCCCCACTGAAGCTCAGAATATCTTTCTCAAAGCTCCAGAAAACAGTTAAAGGAGAGCCGTAACAGGGCGAGCACCGAATCAAGAAAAAAGTTATTTTAAAGTGGTTGGCTCTTGTGGCACCTTGCTCGCCCCTGCCCCAACCCTCACTGGCTCAGCGTGGACCTGGCCCATGCTCCAAGTGCAGATCCCTGGTCTTGGTTCTAGAGGGAGCAGAGTAACTCTCGTGCACATATTGGGAGCATGTATGTCTGGCCCAACCGGTCTGACTATGGCCTGAGGGACTCACTGCCCCAGAACTTGCCCTTCATGTCAAAGACAGCTCACCAAGCTCTCCTACAGAATGCTGTGGGAAAGCAGTCAACTCATGCTGCCTGGACAAAGGGACTGCTGGCTGTAGGACGTACAGGGCAGTGCCCAGAACTGTGAGGAAACTGTTTTCTAGGGAAGAGGGGACATTCAGACCAGTGTAAACAGGGGAATTTCTAGGGCCATGTGTACATGCCCAAGACAAGATACATGTTCAGAAAGGATCAGGGAGACCTGTAGGAGCTATTCTTTAAACTCATTGTATGGATAAGCCCTAAAGGAGAGCGCTTGCCCAAGTCAATCTGCAAAGACTGGAAAAGATGTTTTGTTTTGTTTATTCTTTTTCTTTTTTTTTTTGGTTGGCTCCTGGAAATCAAGGAAAGCTCTGTCAAAATTTCAGTGACAACACATCATTAAAATATAAAAATGCCCAGATTTCAACAAAAGATTACAAAACACACATGGAAGCAAGAAGTTACAGTCTAGGCAAAGGAGAAAATTTAAGCATTAGAGACCATTGACAAGGGGGATTAAACCTGGGACATACCAGACAAAGACTTTTTTTTTAAATGATCTTAACAGAGTGGTGTAGCTCAGTGGTTGAGCACCTGCTTTGCACATACAAGATCCCAGGTTCAATCCCCAGTACCTCCTTAAAAAAAAAAAAGGTCTTAAACATGTTCAAAGAGTTAAAGGAAAACATGGACAAAGATAAAGGACATCAAGAAAAAAATAGATGAACACAAAGAGAATATCAATAGAATGGTGGAGATTATGAAAAGGATCCAAACAGAACTGAAGACTACAGCCACAGAAATATAAAATTCCTCAGAGTGGTTCAACAGCAAATTGGAGCTGGAAAAAGAAGGAACAGTGCATTGAACTTGAAGATAAGACAATTTAAATCATTCTATCTGAGAAGCAAAAAGAAGTAAAATGAGAAAAGTGAACAGAGCCTGAGGAACCTGTGGGACACCATCAAGCTACCAAGGTATACATTGTGAGAATCTCAGAGGAAAAGAAAGAAAAGAGTAAGAGGTCAAATGGCTGAAAACTTCCCAAATTTACTGAAAGAAATGAATATACACATCCAAAATGCTCAAAGAACTCAAAATAGGATAAACCCACATAGACCCAAGCTGCAGCATATTGTCATTAAACTGTTGAATGCCAAAGATAAAGAGAGAATTACGAAAGCCACAAGAGAGAAGAAATATATCACATACAAGGGACCCTCAGTAAGATTAAATGCCAGTTTCTCACTGGAAAACATGGAGTTAAGAAGGCAGTGGAAGAAATATTTAAACTGCTGAAAGAAAACAATTTCCCACTGAGAATTTACATCCAGCAAGACTGTCTTTTAAAAAATGAGGGTGAGATTAAGGTATTCTCAGATAAACAAAAGCTGAGGGAGCTTGTCACCACTAGAGAATTACTAAAGAGAGTTCTACAGGTTGAAAGGAAAGGACAATAGACAATTAATCAAAGCTTCAAGAAGAAATAAAGATTTCTGGTCAGAGTAAAAACACAGATAAATATAAATGTCAGTAGTATTGTATTTTTTGGTTTGTTACTTCACTTTATATTTCCTACAGAACCTTTAAAAAAAGACAAATGCATAAAATGTAATGATAAATCAGTGGTTTGGGACTCAGTGTATAAACATGTAATTTGTGACAAGAACTACATAGAGGTAGGGGGATGGAGGGGTATAGGAACATAGTTTGTGTGTACTATTGAAGTTAAGTTGGTATAAAAGCAAACAATATTGTTATAGATTTTAGGGTATTAAATTTAAGCCCCATGTTAATTACAAAAAAAAATAATGCAGAATATGCAAGCTCACAGAGACAGAAATTAGAGTACAGGTTGTCAGTGGTGAGAGTCAGGGGGAATGGGGACTTAATGCAAAATAATTGTATGGTTTCTGTTTGGGGAGATCGGAAAGTTCTAGCAATGGAAGGTAATGAGGGTACCACAGTATTATGAATGTGATTAATCCCATTAAATGGTATGCTTGGCAGTGATTGAGATGGGAAAGTTTATGTCACATACATGTTCCCACAATAAAAAAAAAAGGAACTATAGAGACAATGACAATTAGAGGCAATACAAGATCCTGGATGGGATCTAACAAGGGAAGAGAGAAGAGAAGGCTCAAAAGGACATTATTGGGACACAGGAAAAAATGGAATATAGACTGTAACCGTTATATCAATGTTAAATTTCTTGAACTTGATAACTGCAGTTAAGGTGGATATATAAGTGAATATCCTTGTTCTTAGGAAATGTACATAGCAGTATTAAAGGGTTCAAGGAGCATGGTGTATACCACCCACACTCAGGTGTTCAGAAAATGCATTGATAAATAGGTAGACAGATAGATGGACAGATAGATACATAGATGGATAGATAAATGGATTGATAGCTTGACAGATAGAATGATATGGCAAAGATGGCAAAATGTTAAAATTGGTGGATCTGGGTATCTGGGGGGATAGGGGTTTGCTGGAGTTCTCTGTATGGATGGGTATTATTTTTGTAACTGCCCCGTACATTTGAAAGTATTTCAAAATAAAAATTTAAAATTGTTTAAAAGTGCCTGGGAAATAAATTATTTTTTAATACATGTTAGAATTTCCTCTCACATAATTACTCAGGGCTGTGGAGAAGACAAGTTGGGCTGAAAATCTCTAGTGTGTAATTTTAACCTGAACTTCCTGGCAGAAACCCAGCCGAATTGGTCACTATGAAACAAGGCAGGGTTGATGAGCCTCAGTGGCTGAGGCTCTGGTTTCCAGTGGATGTGTGTGTTCATATGTATGCATTGTGTATGTGCATTTGCGTGTACACATGGATTATCATCATATAGGAGGTGCCTTTCAGCAGCAAGGGGCTCATTTTCAGTCTCGGTGGCCAGAAGTTGTAATAAGCGTCAGTCTATGTGGCATGAATCCCCTTCCACCCCACCATTGAAAGATTCCTCTCCGTATCTCTATTACAGTGCTCGAAATGATGGTTTTAAAGCTAATATTTCCATAGACAGGTGACATAGAATATTTTGTTCAACTATTAATGACTCAGTGGGAGGGTATTTATCAGATCCTTTGAATTCTCTAATATGTGAGAATAAATCGCAGGGGTAATCGGAGCTTTGCTGGGGGATGTTGGAATCACCTGGGCACTTCCAGGCACCTGTGACAGAGCACTTGGCATTTCTAGGTAGTGATTAGGGACTAGGAAACCAAAGACGAACTTGGTCAATTGATGAATTTCACAGATTTCTGGAGACTGGTTCTGTCTCCTAATTGAATCATATGTTAAAATTAGACATGATTTTTGCTCATGTAGACAGTCTTCCCCAGTGGCCTGGCTTGACTTTCCACCCTGTGCCAGAGTTTGTTTTATTTTTTCTAGCTCAGGCATCGAGTCAGACCTTGGGCCATTTTCCCTATTAGGAACATATTTGAGATCCTTTAGAAGATTCTCAAATCATCTTCAAGCCCATGTGTGCCTTTGGAATACTGGACTCTTCCAAAGAAATCCTACTACCCACTCAGAGTACAACAGAGAGTCCTAGGATGGAAACAGTTCTCTCGCTCTAGCTCTCGCTCTCTCTCTTTCTTTCTCCCCCTTCTGATCCTGTGTCCTTCCCTCCCTCTTCTGGCCTATTTATATGCCTCATCCATTTTTTCTTGGCTTATTTTCTTTATCCTTCAGGCCTCAGATTAATATCATTACTTCCTGAAAGTCTCCCCCAACCACCTGCCTCCAGCCTCCCACTCCCATGGTTATATTAGACACCATCCTCTGCTTTCATAGCATCCTATCCTCCCTCTATCATAGTCCTTATTTCGTATTTTAATTATTCACTTGCATGAGTCATATAGATATCACTTGGGCCATCTTGAGATCTGGATAAAATCAATTAAGCCTCTTTATCCTGTGGTCTAAGGAAGTCCAACTCCCTCACAGGATGTCTGCTAAAACCTGGGTGAGGAGGGGATGTTTCCAGAGGCAGCCACACATATGAAAACATATGTGTTTTCTCCTATATGTGAAAGGTCCCTGTCCTATCAGCTGAGCCCTCTCCTGGAGATAGAAATGACCCTTGCTGTTGGGTCAACCCAATATCAAATAATATTGTCATAAAAATTAGATAAAATGGAGAAAACTGTGCCCTGGCTAAGCTTAGAGTAAAGAATCTGTTACTGTTTGCTGAGAGCTCCTTGGGTACCCAACACCATGCTAAATGATTTGCATGCATTATGAGGATCAGTAACAGGAACCTTATTCACCCCAATTTTACAAGTGAAGAGCAAGGCTCAGAGAGCTGAGGGGACCTGGTCAAGGCCACACAACTCAGAAACAAGAAAACTGGGACTAAGACTCTGGTTTATCCAATTTCAAAATTTCAAGCTCTTTCTACTACCCCATGCTACCCAAAACCTCAATTAATCAGAACATTCAGGGGCTTTCAGTCTGGAGGTGGAAGGTTGTTAAGTCTTCGGTCACATAACTGTTAAGTTTTGGATTAACAGATAGCTGTTAAGTCTTGGGTTAATAACTCATATGAGCCTGACTGCTGTTGCCATGACTTTCTGCCTCAAAGCGAGGACACCTAGAGAAAAATGCTACATAATCAGTTATTTCTATCAGAAGAGCACTGGGCAGTAAAGACAGTGCATTGTTTTAAAATACCTGAGACTAGTATATGTGGCTAAAGGTCCCCTTCCATGTGCGAGGAGCAGGGATGTGCTAGTGGAGGGGGAGCCCAACCCAGGTGGAGGACCTCCATCCTCCGGAGTACAGGGAGGAAGTGCCTCATTCAGTGGGTCCTGGTATTTCTTGCCACATTTCAGTGGAAGAGACAATAAGAACAGTTGGAGTAAATCATGACAGAATAGACACTGGGTGGGGCATCAAGGGGCTTGAGTTGCGGCCCTAGATCTGACATTAATTCTTTGTGTGACCTTTGGTGAGTCGTTTCATCTCTCTGGCCCTTACTGAACTCATATGTTAAAGGACCAGTTTGGTTTAGAGGATATGTTCCATTTATTGGGAAAAAATAAACAGGTAGTAGGGAGTGGAGTGACTGGCAGGGGGCAGGAGGGGGCTTCTGTACCCTTATGATTGGTGCACTTCCTGTACGTATTTTATTCTTCAAGAAAAAAAAATGTAGATTAGAAAGAAACAAACCCAAAACATACTAGCCACTTCAAATCCTAACTGAAACAAAGGCCAAGGATAAACACAGCAAAATATTTCTGAACTGTTTAAATTCCCTATGAACCCGCATCTCATTTGAAGGGAAGAGATACTGTTAGAAGGGAAAATGCTGCAACAGCCTCAGCTCCAAATCATGATGGCGTACTCTAGGCAGCAAATCCTTTTTAAACGATCCCTTTACGTGGATTTCCCTTTTGAAACAGGCTCTGAATACTACATATAGTCCAACTTGTTTAAATTCCCTTTATTCTGAAGCATTAAGGTATTTTCTAAATTGCAGCTAGGAGTCATTAAGCTGAACCCAGCTGTCACCAAAGTCTCCAAATCCTAGCAGCAATACTGTCGCCCTGTGGTTCTACGATCCCACAGCACAACGCAATGGGACATTCAGGGTGTTAGGACACGGGGAGACCAGGAGCACAGGAATAGGATCCCAATCAGCCCGGCTAACACAGACCACATTTAGATAAATGCAACTCTTTTTTGCCACTAAAGGTAATCTTCAAATTTGGTAGAACCTGTTTCTACAATGAATGGGCTGTAGACAGTTGAGGGTAAGGAGGAAGGAACTCCAGTACTTCAGACGCTGAGGCAGCACAGTAAGCGTCAGGTCACAAAACGGCAGGAGAGGAATGGGAATCCACTCAGGCCACAGTGGGTCGGAGCCCCTGCCCTTGAATGGACACCAGCGGATCTCAGAGGCCCTTAGGCAGACTTGACAGCCAAGTGTCCTCCTGCAGAAGGCAGTGCCCAGAGAGGTTAGCGTTAGTGTTGGAAAACTGAAATTTTATAAATGTGGATCCCCGGGAGTGTAAATTGGAACCACTGCTTTGGAGCGTTATCCAGTGATCCTAGTAAAGTTGAGGATTTGCATTCCCATGACCTAGCAATTCCACTCCTTAAGACGTGTGCTTCAGAATGCTGTCCACGGAGACATGGAGAAGAATGATCCTAGCAGCATTGTGTGTAATCCCGTCAACATGAAAACAGATACATAAATTATGGCACATTCATATAATGAAATACTGTTCAGCAGAGGAGAAGCCAGAACCAGAATGACATGTAACAACCTGCATTTATCTCACACTTTTTTTATACTTCTGCAAGTTACAGAAGAATACAATATGGTAATATTTTATAAAGTTGAAAAACAGGCAAAAAAACACTATTTTTTTCAGTTAGGGATCCATACATATGTGGTAAAGACATAAAGAGATATACAGGAGTAATGAACACGAAGTTCAGTGTAGTGGCTTCCCCTGAGAAGGTGAAGGGAGCTGTGGACAGGGAGGGGCATGAGTCATTTATTAGGTGAGTCAGGGTGGGAGGTTCACAATTGCTCATTATGTTAGTCTTGACACCTTTTTTGTATATGTGATATTTCGTATAATCTTTTAAAAATTTGAGCTAGAAAATAAAATTGATTCATCCACATGTTCATTCATTTAATAAATACTACTTTGTGCCAGGCGTCCTTTGAGGAGCTAATGAGGAAAACGAGAGAAGAAAAGAGCACAGTCAGTTCCCTCAAAGGTTTGCAGTCTAGCGGCAATGGACAGGAAAATTTAGACAACAGTGTAAGCATTTGCCAATGAAGGAATCTGTGTCTGAAAGGAACGCACAGCTTGACGCAAAAGTACACACAGGACCTGTGTCCCGGGCATGTGGCTAAAGACGAGCAAGATCAGGAGAGTAAAGCAAAGCAGACTCCACAGGCGCACAGGACATAAATCCTACATTGGATCCAGGGCTTTTCTTTCCAGGATACAGTGGAATCCATTAACTTGAAAGTGCTCCCACTCAGGCCTGGATTGTTTCAAACACTTTTTGCAGTGATTGAAGTTCTGCACAAAGGGTGATTTTCATGCTGTGTTGTGCTTCTTTTTCAAGCTAAGTGTCACAACTCTTCTCTCAGAGCAGGAACAATGAGAGGGGCACTAGACATCAGTCATTTTAATGCCTTGTGTTGGAAAAGCATTTTGTAGCTATTTCTCCCCAAAGCACTTTCTGTAAGAACATGTTGGTTCAGACTAGAGCCTGTGCTCCCCCCCATGGAAGAGCCAAAGGACACGTCGTAGGAGGGCTCAGCTATCCTTGCTGACAACCATTTGTGGGGGATGTTACGGGAAAGGCTGAATCGTCTGGAAGTCCTCACCAGGTCTAGATCCCCTGGCTTCAACCTCCAAAAGCAAAGGCTGTCTTGGAACATCCCCAGCTACCTTTGAGGAACCACTGGGGTGTTGTCATCCTTGAGTGTCTCCAAGTCCTTATTTAATTTTGGGGTTATTGTTGTTTTGTTCTGTTTCTGCATTGGACTAATCTGAAAATAACAAGCTCCTCAAAGTTATTTCCATTTGTGCAAAAGGGGCTTATATTCATCTCTCCTGAAATGATCTCCTTTGACAATCAAAGTGGCCCTCATCTCTGATATTTCAGAAATTAGTGAACAAGACTCTGGCCACCTCATCATCCAGACTTTCTACAGTCTTCAAACCAGCTCCTAATTTGGCTTTCATTTTGCTGAGAAGGTATTTAATTTTGAGCCATATATACCATTTTTATTTATAACATCCTCATGAAGTAAACAGAGTAAGTTCGTGTGTCTGTATGTGAGTGTGCCATGGAAGGGAAGGTTATTAGGGGAATTAGATTCTATACAATGTAACCTCAGTTTCATCCTATAATGAGATAATGATGGGAGACTGAGGAGGGATCCCAAAATCAGGATTTATGAACCCTTATTCCTAAACTAGGAAATTCTACGCTGCCTCTTCACCATACTTGTAATCCAATAACTTGTCCACCAAGATTCCATAAAAATATTTGAGCTTAAATAAGATACCTTGGAAAACATCATATTTGAGGCTCCCAAATGTGAGTCCAGAGATCATTACTTCTTGAAGTGTCATTATTAATTGCTTTTACTTAGAAATAAAATATTCTATAGTCAAATGTGTCTGGGATAAACTAGCTGAATTAAAGTTAAGCAAATTTCTGTTCTGCAGGATTCTTGGAGCTATTAAAATTTTATGTGATGGCAAATGTCTGAAAGAGTATGGTGTTTGCAGCTTTTTCATGGCTGCTGTTCTCAGGCTGCATTTTAGGGAAAGTGCTTTGAGAAGTACAGTTCTAACCAACCCAATTATTTTACTGAAAGGGAAACTGAGGCATAAAGAGGTACAGTGATTTACATGAGGTCATACAGCTGGTTGGTGCTGAGCAGGGGAGGGAATGGGGTGGGCTCATGAATTCCTATGAACCTATATGCTGTTAATGTCAGAAATGACCAGAAAACTAAGTGGGCAGTGATGTACATACATATTAAGTCATAATTCCAAAGATGTCCATCACTGCTAAATGGCATAATAGAAATCCCAGAAAAAGTTTATGGCAAAAACAGTATTACTCCTGCAATAAAAATACCTATTAGACATCTGGACAAAAAAATAGTAGCTACACATTACTAGCATTATCCACATCCATGATTCTAAATGCTTTAATAATATGCACATTTGTGTAAATTTTTATTTTATAGGTTCACAGCTTGTTCTAGGAGGAGAAAATCTAACCCACACATTATGCAGATAAGGAAACTGAGGCCCAGGTGGGTTAAAGAGCAAAATCTAACAACTAGTTTGTGAAAGAGCTGGGAAGAGCCTGGTTCTTATTCCCCCAGCAGTTTCTGACCTTCCGTCAGTGTACATGATAGTGCTAAAGCACTGCCAGTAACTCCAGTGTCAGTGACTCATTTAAACTTCCATTTGCCTTTGTAGTTTAGGGATGACTCTGAAATAAGCTGTTTTTTCATTCATGGGCAGCCAGGGACCCTGTTCAGTGGAGCCAGAAAAAAATGAGGATGGTTGCTTTCCCCTCTGAGTAGGGTAGGAGTGAGGCAGTAGCTGCTTGCTGCGAGCAGAATTCATTAGGCACAAGTCTCTTTGTTTAGAAATACTCATATAGATAATGTCCACCCCAGAGATGCACTTGGCATCTCTGCATCTACTGCACACCAGTGAGAGCACTGAATGCAAGAAACTGACATCAAGCTCAAAATAAAAGCAAAGGCATTAACTTCCCTTGCAATAGACAATGGAAGGAAGCTCTGGGGTGGAGTATGGAGAGTGTGTGTGTGTGTGTGTGTGTGTGTGTGTGTGTGTGTCTATACGGGAAAGGAAGATCTAAGATTGCTCTTCCTCAGGCCTGGGCCACTTGTCTGTAGGCAGGCTGGGTGCCCCCACAAATGTCCTGGCATCTCAGAGCTCACATTGGAGCAGATCGTACACCCTTTCATTGGTTCCCCTTAGGCCTGAGCACAGGTGGTGTTGTCTAATCAGCTCTGGAGTGTTGGACACGCTTGAATCCAAGAAACCCCCACCCTGTCATAGAAACGTCTGCCACCTGCACATCTAACACAAGTTCTTTCCTATGTGAGGACCTTTTGAGGGCCCAGCATTTCCATTTTGCCTGGGTCTGCGATAGGGTTTACCTACAGGCCTTCTGCTCTAAGAATAGGTCATTCTACTCACAGGCAGTATTCATAGTGCTGACTCAAACTACTCCTCTATGTTGTTTATAGAACAGAGCTTCCTCCTAAAACGCAAAAATGCAGGCACTGGGAGTTAAAACCAAGAGGGCTTCTCTTTTGCAGAATGAGTATGTGTGTGAGCACGCATGTGTGTGTGTCATAAATTCTCAAGAAAGTAAAAAAGAAGGGACGAAAATAGAAACTCCAGGGAAATAAGATGTTGAAGGCATCTGCCTACACAGCAAATCTTCTGGGTTTTCCTCAAGAGGGAATCTTAAATGTGCACAATATGGTTATGAAAAGGAAGAAGCAAAAAGAAAGAAGGCCTTGGAAGAAAACTAGAGTTGGACACTAAACTAGCAAAATCAAGGTAAGGGTCTGCTTTTGCTTCAGAGAAGCTGCCCATCTTTAGGTCTTTCTAAGAGGGAGAGAGAAGAGGGCATTTTCTCTTTGCAAAGGCAGTCATGTCATGAAGGTTCAAGCTGGACAGATCAGCCACGCACTTCCCTGGCTCCTGGCTCTGGACAGCCTCCAAGGTCAAGAAAGGAGAAAGGAGAATGGATCCCATATGTCAGCCTCATTGCTTGGGAGAACAGGAAGGACAAACATTGCAAACAATGTGGTGTGGTTTTATCACTTTTATAAAATAAGACATTTTTAAAGGCCTTTGACTGGGTTATTCACTATTTCACTTGTCTCATTTGTTGAGCCAATGCAACAATTAGGTGACACCTCCATTCGAAGCAAGCACTGCTACAACCTCTATTTTCACTGCTGCCACCAGCTTCCACTTAGAGCTAACTCTGCTGTGTGTCCTTTACTTAACCTCTCCAATCTCAAATGTCTTTCTGTAAGATGAGAATGATTATGTTATCTACCTCATAAGCTGTTTTGTAAGGATTACAAAAGGGCAAAACACATTGCCTGGAACATATGTTTGCTAAGAATGTTATTGTGGTTATTGTTATCACCTTTATTTTACATATGAGGAAAGAAATAAGTGACAGGTATTAAGTGATTTGGTCAAGGTAATTCATTTGCTAGCAAATGAACCAAGAATCAAATCTTTCTGCTACTACACAGTGCCCTTTCTGATCAAGCTATTTCCATATGTGCACACCTGCCTCAATAGGGATGACTCTATCTTATTCAGCTTTTATTCACTTTTATTTATCTAATTATTTATTAATTCACTCATTCTACAGAACTCTATTGCACATCTTCTAATGGGCATGGTACTATGCTGAGATGAATAAGTTTTGATTGCTGCCTAAATATTTGAGATACTTGTAAAATTGTATTTTCTTTATCGTTATTTGAAAAAATTCCAAGTAATAGATAGTTAATCCATGTGGTGGATTGAATCGTGTACCTCAGTTTGTACTGTTCTTGGTCTTGGTCCACATTCTGATGGGTGTGGACCCATTGGGATCTCTTGAGGATGTTACTTCAGTTAAGGTGAGGCCCAACTGATTCAGGTTGGGCTTTAATCTGGATTACTGGAGTCCTTTATAAGCAGAGTGAAAGTCAGACAGACAGAGAGAAAGCCTCAGGAGGAAATCAGGAATCAATGGAACCCAGAGGAGAAAGGAGAAGACAGGACCATGTGCACTGCCATGTGACAGAAAAGCCAAGGACCAAGGCTCACTGACAACCAGCACCAGAACGCCACAGTCTTCAGCCTTGCTGACACCTTGATTTTGTACTTCTCCTAGCCTCAAAAACTTGAGCCAGTAAATTCCCATTGTTTAAAGCAACCCATTGTATGGTATTTGTTTTAGCAGTCAGAAAACTAAGACATTTCTCTTTTTTTTTCCTTCTTCTTTTCCTTTTATTTCTCTTTAGCTTTTGATTGAGTGGATCCATTTAGTTTTCAAGTCTGCTCTGGAAAGTGTTCTTTTACTTTATCTCATTTTAGATTTTTGGTTATTGCTTTGGTTTTATTTGTTCCACTGTCCAAATACAACAATTATTTGCATATTGTCTCTCCATGGCTTATTTTCCATCTTCCCCCTTAAACATGATTGTCTCTCTGACCATTTTCCAGATTGAAGGGGAAATTATATCAAGTTTTCTTCTTGTCACTGATTTCATTTTCTGCATGAGAAATTCTGTTCTTTAATGCCTTCACTACGAATTTGAATTCCACTTTGCTTGTGCTGTTTCCTTGTAGTCTTTAACTCATCAATCTCCTTTTACAACTCATTGTATCTTTTCATCCCATTGCTTTTTTCATCTTTGTTTATGTTCTTCTTGTTGCTTTCTGTTCCTTTTCACATAAGTCATGAGTCCTATTCAGTTTCAGGAAATTCTTCCCAGACTTTATGGTTACAGAGCTATATCCTTCTTTTCAGGCCTCCCAATATTGTTTTCTTCCACTTAATCTGAATTATTGTTTCCACTGGACCTGTGTTGGTTCTACTCTTCACTTCTCATATAAGGTGCCATCCTTCCAGGCTTAGCTTTTGCAAAAAAATTGGGATTTCTGGCTTTCCTTTGGCCCTTTTCTATCCCTCTCCTTGTGTGATCATCAAACGATTTCATCAGCCCTTCAGTTGAAAGGAATATTACTGTGCACAGTCCCAAGTCCGATGCCCATTTACTGTCAGGCATCTGCCTGGTGCATCTTCACTGTAATTTCCTGAATTCTTCTACCTCCACCATCCAATTCTTTCTCACTCTGAGATTGAGTCACAGGCCTGCAGCTGGTGCTTTATCTGATTCTAGCATCACTTTCTAAACCTTACTTGTTTGAACCGGAATGCATTGCACCCTCTGCCTCCTCCATGCACATCTTTTGTCTGTTTTCCAGTGTTTTTCCTCTGAGTAGTTGCAGAAGGATCTGGCAGATGTGAGGAAAAAAGAATATTATCTAATGGTAGAAAGATGCCTGGTTCAAGCCTACATCTTAGAGATGACAGTGGTTAAGAGCCCTTTGCTGTGCATCTTCTGTTTCATGAGGTGGTGCCCAGGTAGATTTGTCTCAGTCTAGCCCCAATTAGCCTAGAGTGAGTTAAGATTCCTTCTGGATTCTAGTGTAAGTTTTCCACCCTTAGGTTTTGTAGATTTTGAGTTCTAGCTGTTTTCAGTCACTTTAGAAAACCTGTTATAGGGCCAGTAACTAGATACCATGTTAAACAAGCTTTATGTACTATTTTGCATTTTGCCATATCTCCTTAACGTGTATAGTGGGTATTATTCAAAACATAATTATTGGCAGTATATATATATATGCACCATTTTATATTAAACCCAATCTCCCATGACTTCTTCTGGAAAGTCCTCTCTTGGCTTCTGTGACCTGCCTGGCCCTGAATCTCCCATTACTTCCCTGACTACTGTCCCTCTGTCACATCGTCTCCTCTTCTCTTCTCTGTCCCTTTCTTCTATATCTTTAACTCTCAGGCGATGATTCCAAATACATTTAGATAAGGCTGAACTCACCCCAGAGTGTCAATACTCATGTTTCTAACCTTCAGTTCCCCATAAAAAAGCTATTATTTACATTGAGTCAAAGGTGGGTTTCCAAACTGTCCCACACTCACCTCTCCTCATCTCCCGCTTCACTCACTGCCATCCTAAAATAAAAACACAGTTGCTTCCAGTGGCCCATGCTAGAAGCATCTGTCTTTGACATCTCCATCACCCACTCTTTCACTCTCAATATGCAAGGAGTTGCCAGAGACCGTTCTTCTACCTCCCTAATATGTGTCCTATCCACCACCCCACCCCCATATAGCATCATTTTCCTCACAGCCTGCCTAGTCACTGCTCCATCATCTCTTAAATTAGTACTTTCACCACTTCCAAACAGTGCACAAGCCTTACAACAATCCCTGTGGCCCCCTTATCGCTGGGAAATTGACCCCTCTTTCCCATTATATCCCTCCACCCCACAAGACTACCAAAACTCTTTTGTTTACTCTGTCCCCCTACAGTGACCCTCTACCTGAGCAAAGCCTGGATTCTCAGACTCTTGCCCTGTGTTTTGAATCATCAAGTTCCTCATGGTAAAAGCAGCCATAGAATGTCAGCTCACTTCTCTCCACAGTTTTGGCCACTCAGGTCTCAGTTGCTTTGGCAGGTCTCTGGTGCCTTTAGATTGATCTCGTATGTCGGTTATCCAGGTTTTCTCTCCTTTTCGTAGTGGTAGGGTGGGTGGAAATGGGGGTGGGGGAAGCTGATCAGCTACAAGATAGTCCATCATACTTGGAAGCTGAAATTCAGCATTGAACAATTTAGTGAACTTCAGCTTATGGCTCCAAACTAGCATAACTTTTCCCTGCCTCCATCCCTATTATTACTCTCAGTGAGAAAAAAGAAAGAGCCTATATTTACCACAATGTACTTTCTTCATAGGAATGAAGATAAGTAGAACAATGTATGCTCTTTAAAATTCATGTCACTTTAGACTTATGAGACATGGTATCTCCTTCCATCTGGCTGAGTACACTGGTGGGATTAGGGGAAACGAAGGACCCCAGGGCCCAAGCAGCAGTGTTCTCCCTGCACCATCTTGCTTCTCAGACAGGAACCTCAAAAGAGCCACATTTCCCTTCTGATAAGAACAGTCGACGTTAAGCCCAGAGCATTCACGAAAGCTTTCACAAATGCCTCTGCTTGCCCCAAATTGAACCTGACTGTGCCCCTTTTGCCCTTCACTTTGATGAAAGACCAAGATTGGAAAATGTGGAGTAGGAAACACAGGCTGGAGTTTGTTTTTATTTTTAATAACTCTTATTACTTGATTATGATTAGAAAGGTAATACATAGTCCAGGAAGAATGCTTAGAAACTATAGAAGAAAAAAAAGTATTTAGGTGAAAATAAAAATCAGCCATAATCCTACCACAAAATGATAGAAACATGTTCTTATAAATCTTTCTGGTTTCTTATGTATTCAGATACAATAATTTATAATAATATTTTTCTGACTAGCTTTTATAGGTGCTTTTTAACAAAATAAATGGAGTTTATTGTTAAAGCTTTATAATTGTATATAGACTTTTTTAATAACATATCTTGGCAAATTTTTCCTATATCTTCAAATAGCCACGTGAATAATATTAATGATTGTTAGCATCCCATTGTAGGAATACACCTTTATATACTTACCCAATTTTGGAAGATTTAGATGTTTTCCTTAAAAAATACAAGCATTGCTTCAATGCATTTCTTAATAAAATAATTTTATTTTCCTATGATATTTTCCTAGAAGAGGAAATTGAATTAAATGATACAGACTGATACCTATTGACAAATTGCTTTCCAAAAAGATTGTATCAATTTATGCAACAAAAGTACATTCCAGAGTTCACAGAGAGTTTATCCTTAGAGGGAGAAAAACAACAACAAAAGCAACTTTGCTAATATAATAGGTGAATGTGACATTTAAAACATTTTTATTGGCCTTATAATTTCTTCATTGTGGCATATGTTCACATATTTTGAACATTTTTAATAATTTTTCTTATTAGTATGTAGGAGTTCTTTATATAATGGGGATAGCTTCAAAATTTTCCCAATTCATTATTTACTTTTCTTTGATTAAAAGTTATGTTTCAGTTTGTGTATTTATTTGGGAGTGGGGAACGAGAGATAGAAACATTTTTTCCAAAACATATATGAAAATTCAAAGCCCATATGCTGACAGGAAGCCTAGTCTTACAGAAAGGGTTTCCACACAACAGCTCATCTGGCATTTGATTCTTTGTCTTTGCCAAGGTCCTTGTCAAGCAGACATACCTGTTTCACAGCCAGTTCCCCCTGCCCAGCATTTAAGGAGGTAAACGTTCTTGCAGACAGAGCTATAAATCTAGAGGAGAGCTGCCCATAAAGTCTCATTCAGGATGCTTAGTGGAAGGGATTTTGGCAGAAATAGAAAATTGCAACTATATTGTCTTGAAGCTGTTCGAGAAATAGCCAATCAGGTCTTGATTAATGAGCATTTCCCACATCATTTATGTCACCTCTCAGCAGTTTACCACTGAAAACTCTAATACGTAGTCCCAGAAGAAATACCACTTTCTCTGTTTATGAAATCTCTTTGCCTTCCGTCCAATCCTATCTTCTAGGCGACACACACAGCTGCCAAGTTGGAAAAGGGAGTAAAAGGAGTATTAGGCTTACAAAGCAAATAAGACAAAGAAAAAACACAGGTATCTTCAAATTTCTTGGAGGTTGTTTTTCTTATATCCACGTCTACCAGTTTTTCCCACTCACAACTCAAGAATAACAGCACCAGGGGAAGTTCAAGGAAGATGGCATCAGAGTAGACAGACAGGGCTCAACTCTCTCACAAAAACAACAGAGGAAGGGCCGAAAGCTGTCCAAGGGAATTTCTTTGGGGAAATGCAGACCAGGACAGTGTTGTGCAACCCCCAGGAAGGAGAGGGACAGAGACAAAGAACTCGAACAACAAATGTGAGTCACTAAACCCCCATGGTGGCCAGAAAGGGCCCTATCACCCACCCTCAAGACATTAAGCCTAGATAAAACTCATGGTTCACTGCAGCTAATTGAAAGGGGAACAGACATCTTCCTACCTGTCAGCTACTACAAGGGAAGAGGGAGGGTGCACTGGAGGGTGGAGAGTGGTTTCTCTTCAGTGAATTCAACCAGGAGAGACCACTTTAAATCTCAGCTCTGGCCAGACCAGAAACACTGGAAAGCCAATATTGAAAGAAACACTTCCCTGGAAAGCTTTGTCAATGAGTGCCATCTGGTGGCTAGCCAGAAAATTTCAAGGAGAAAAACTGCTTTTAGATTTCTCTTTACCCCCAACTACTGGGAGAAAATCTGTACCCCATTAGTGAGTCCCTGGCCCAATTTTAATAACTTAAGCTGGGCAATTTTAAACACTCAGAATTATTTGAATGAAAAATCAAAGGAGAGCTGTGAAAAAAAATTAGGCAAGAGAGAGAAATTGACCTTCAGAGTAAATTCACCAACATGTTCAGATGCCTAGACATCAGCAAAAAATTACAAGCAATACCAGGCAACAGGAAAAGATGGCCCAGCCAAAGGAACAAACCAAATATCCTGACAAGATATAGGATTTAAGACAACTAATCAATGACAATCACAAAAATCTCCTAAATCAATTAAAAGAATTTAAGGAAAATATGACTAAAGAGCTAAAGGATATTAAGAAGACACTGGGTGAGCATAAAGAACAATTTGAAAGCCTACAAATAAAAGTAACAGAGCTTATGAGAATGAAAGATGCAATGGATGAAATTTAAATTACAATACAGCAGGTTTGAATTGCTCAAAGACAGAATTAGTGATTTTGAGGACAGACATCTGAACTGGGAAACACAGGAGAACAGAAAGAAAAAGAACAGAAAAAATGGAACAGGGTCTCAGGGAATTGAATGACAATGCTAAATGCACAAATATATGTGTTATCAGTGTCCCAGAAGGAGAAGATAATGGTAAAGGGGCAGAAAGAATATTTGAGGAAATAATGACCAAAAATTTCCCAACCCTTATGAAAGACATAAATATCACTATCCAAAAAGGACAATACACCCCAAACAGAATAAATCTGAACAGACCTACTCTGAACCTACTGTTCAGAATGACAAATTTCAGAGATAAAGAGAGAATTCTGAAAGCAGCAAGAGAAAAGCAAAGCATCACATATGTGGGAACCTTGATAAGATTAAGAGCCAACCTCTCATCAGAAACCACAGAGGCAAGAAGACAGTGCTATGATGTGTTCAAGGTACTGAAAGAAAAAAACTGCCAGCTAAGAATTCTGTATCCAGCAAAACTGTCCTTCAAAACTGAAGGTAAATTTAAAGTCTTCACAGACAAACAAAAACAGAGAGTATATTACCAAAAGACTAGAATTACAAGAGCTTCTAAAGGAAGAGCTGCAGCCTGAAAGGGAAAAACAGGGGTGAGAGACTCAGAGAAGAGTATATAAATGAAGATTATGAGGAAGGGTAAATTAAAGGGTAAAATGACAGACAATAGTAAGATGTGACAATGGAAAGCTAAAGGATAAAATGGACAAACTAAGTAAAGTCTTTACAGTAATAACATCAAATGTTAATGGCTTGAACTCCCCAATTAAATGACATAGATTTATAGAATGGATAAAAAAATATATGAGCCACCTATATGCTGTCTAAAAGAGCCTCACCTCAGAGGTAAGGACACAACCAGGTTGAAAGTGAAAGGTTGGAAAAAGAGCTGGAGTAGTGATACTAATATCGGACAAAATATATTTTAAATGCAAAACTGTTATAAGGGATGAAGAAGGTCATTATATATTAATAAAAGGGGCGATTAACCAAAAAGAAATAACTATAATAAACACTTGTGCACCTAATCTGGATACACGAGGCACACACCCAAGATACATGAGGCACACACTGGCTAAACTGAAGGAAGAAATAGATATAACTGCACACCTGGAGGAACTAGAAAAAGAACAGCAAACTAATCCCAAACCAAGCTGAAGGAAAGAAATAATAAAGATCAGAGCAAAAATTAGTGAAATCAAGAATTAAAAAAAGAACCAGCAAATCTAAAAGTTGGTTTTTTGAGATCAACAATATCAACAAGCCCTTAGTTATACCAACAAAGAAAAAAAAAGAGAAAATATATAAATAAATAAATAAATAAATAAATAAATAAATAAAATCAGAAATTAGAGGGGAGACATTACCACAGACGCCATAGAAATAAGAGAGATCATAAGAGGATAGTATGAACAACTGTATACCAAAAAACTAGACAAGATGGACAAATTCCTAGAAACACATGAACAACTTCCACTACCCCAGAAGAAATAGAAGACCTCAACAAACTAATCATAAGTAAAGAGATTGAAACAGTCATCAAAAACCTCCCAAAGATGAAAAGCCCAAGACCAGATGGCTTCACAGGTGAATTCTATCAATTGCTCAAAGACGGTTTAATATCAATCTTGCTCAAGCTCTTCCAAAAAAAATTGAACAGGGAAGAATGCTACCAAACTCATTCTATGAAGCCAGCATCACCCTAATATCAAAACTAAATAAAGATACTACAAAAAAAGAAAATTATAGACACATATCTGTAATGAATATAGATGGAAAAATCCTTAACAAAATAATTGCAAACCAAATCCAAGAGCACATTTAAAAAATTATACACCACGATGAAGTGGGTTTTATCCCAGGTATGCAAGCATGGTTCAACACAAGAAAATCAATTAGTGGAATAAACCACATTAATAAATTGAAGAAGAAAAACCACATGATCCTCTCTATTGATGCAGAAAGGCATTTGAAAAAAGACAGCATTATTTCTTGATAAAA
>JAQZBX010003046.1:55337-67737 GCA_029593785.1 Cabassous unicinctus
AAAAAAAAAAAAAAAAGACACCCACATAGGAAAGGAAGAAGTAAAACTTTGACTATTCACTGATGATATGATACCATATCTAGAAAATCCTGAATAATTCACAACAAAGCTACAAGAACTAATAGACGAGTTCAGCAAAGTGGTAGTATGCAAAATTAATATGTAAAAATCAATAGTGTTTCTATAAACAACTGATAAGCAACATGAGGAGGAATTCAGGGGGAAAATTCCATTTATAATAGCTACTAAAACAATAAAATACTTACGAATAAACTTAACCAAGGACATAAAGGACCTGTATCCAGAAAACTACAACACATAGCTAAAAGAAACCAAAGAAGACGTAAATAAATAAAAGGACACTCTGTGTTCATGGACTGGAAGAATAAATATTGTTAAGATGTCAATTCTACCCAAACTGTTTTACAGATTCAATGCAATCCCAATAAAAATCCCAACAGCATTTTTTTTGCAGAAATGGAAAAGCCAATTATCAAATTTATTTGGAAGGGTAAGGGACCTTGAATAGCCAAAACTGTTTTTTAAAAAAAGAAGAAGAAGAACAAAGTTGGAGGACCCTCACTTTCTGACTTCAAAGCATATTACTTAGCTACAGTGGTAAAAACAGCACAGTACTGACATGAAGACAAACAGGTTGACCAATGGAACTGAATTAAGAATTCAGAAATATACCCTCACAAGTGATTTTTGACAAGGTTTTCAAGCCCTCCTAAATGGGCCAGAACAGTTTATTCAATATATGGTACTGGGAGAACTGGATATCCATATCCAAAAGATTAAAATTAACTCAAAATGGATCAAGGACCTTTTTTGTTGTTGTTGTTGTTGTTGTTAACAGATCTTTATTTAGCAAATGTGCATGGTCAATGAACACAATGAAAGCAAACAGAAATATCAGCCCAGAACAATTAGATTTAGGAGATATTTATGCTGATTTTGTTTTTGTCTAAGTTTTTCAATTCGGTAAGAGAAGTTTTATGTGTACTCATTCAGGCACCTAATTTCCATACAGCTCTCTTCAAAGGCTTTACTAGTATATTCTTTAAAAATACAATGTGGCAAAATCCCATCATGATAGTGTTTTCAGCATTCTTTCCCAGCATGAAAGCGATGGTCTTCTCTTTGCCAAAATGTGCCAGGAATCTTGGAGGGTGAGAAGAGATGTTTATTTCCCAGAGTGCCAAACTGGTTAGTCAGAGTTCTCACTGTGGCCTCTGCTCTTTCTCAACTCATTCTCAAGCTGAGGTACTTTTTGGAATTGAGCACTGTCTTAGTTTGCCAAAGGGCAGCCAATGCAAAGTACCAGAAATGTGTTGGCTTTTATAAAGGGGACTTATGTGAGCTAAAAGCTTACGGTTCTGAGGCCATGAAATGTCCAAATCAAGGCACCATCAGAGATGCTTTCTGACCAAAGCCAGCTACTGCTGATCCTGGCATGTTGCCATGTGGTCAATCAAGAAGGCGGGCAACCTTTGCTGAGGTTCCTGCCTTCCCCTCCAGAATCCACCATCTCCCAGAGCTCAGCTATGGGCAACCAGGCACAGGGCTTGTCTCTTTCCGGGCCTCTCTCTCAGTTTCTCAGGGCTTCTCTGCCCTTTCGCAGCTAAGGGCGAACTGGAGTCTTTCCTCTCACATAGCCAGATCAAAATGGTAGCTTCCTTTTTCGATCAAGGACCTTAATATGGAAATGACAACCATAAAACTCCTAGAAGAAAATGTAAGGAACCATCTTAAAGATCTTGTGGAAAGTAGTGTTTTCTTGGCTTTTACACCCAATGTACACACAACAAAAGAAAAAATAGATAAATGGGACTTCCTCAAAATTAAACACTTTTGCACCTCACAGGACTTTGTCAAAGGGATGAGGGGGCAGCCAACTCAATAGGAGAAAATATTTGGAAATCACATGTCCGATAAAGGTTTAATATCCATGATATATAAAGAGATGTTACAACTCAACAATAAAGACAAATAAACCAATTTAAAAATGGGCAAGAGTTGAACAGATATTTGCCCAAAAAATATATATAAATGGCAAAAAAAAACACATGAAAAATTGTTCAACATCACTAGCAATTAGGGAAATGCAAATCAAAACACAATGAGATATCATTTCACACCTATTAGAATGGCCACTATTAAAAAGTCAGAACACTACAAGTGTTGGAGAGGATGTGGAGAGATAGGAACACTTACTCGTTGTTTTGGGGGATGTAAAATGGTACAGCCACTGTGGAGGACTGTTTGGCAGTTCCTAAGGAATTTGAATATAGCCTTGCCATGTAAACCAGCAATACCACTATTAGGTATATACCCAGATGAACTGAGAGCAGTGACACGAATAGACATCTGCACACTGATGTTCATAGCAGCATTATTCACAATTGCCAAAAGATGGAAACAACCCAGGTGTCCATCAACCAATGAATGGATAAACAAATTGTGGTGTATACACACGATGGAATATTATGCAGCTGTAAGAAGAAATGAAGTCGTGAAGCATATGACAACAAGGATGAACCTGGAAGACATTATGTTGAGTAAAGCAAGCCAGACAAAAAAGGGCAAATACTGCATGATTGCACTATTATGAACTAAATATATTGTGTAAACTCATAGAATTAATAGTTAGAATATAGGTCACCAGAAAATAGAATGAGGGTAAAGAATGGAAAGCTGATGGTTAATCTGTGCAGAATTGGTTAAAAGATTGTTTGTAAATCTTTGGAAATGAATAGAAATGGTGAAAGCACATCATGGTGTCTGTGACTAGCAGACCTGTTATATGGATATGACAATGGCTGAAAGGGAAAGTCTAAGGACATGTATATTACTAGAAAGAAATCTAAAAAATGTAACATGGGACTGTATAACATAGTGAAACCTCATATGAAATACAAATATGAGTAACATTGCATATATAAGACTGTTTTTACAAAATATAAATACAAACAAACTAGAGAGATGGAAACAGAATAGCAGCTATGTACAGCAGGGGAAGCACAGAGAGGTTGAGAGGGGATGAGTTTTTTTGTTTTTATTATTATTATTATTATTGGAGTAATGAAAATGCTCTAATAACGATTGAAGTGATGAATGTAAAACTATGTGATTATCCCAAATACTACTGATTGTACACTTTGGATGGATGGATGCTTTATTAATATGTATCAATAAAATTGATTTGTTAAAAAATAAAAAGAGTAGCACCAATATGAGTTAGGCAAGCAGAAAGGCAGGGGGGAAATTTGTATCTTTAATGCTAATTTGGAAACCATCCTTTACAACAGTGTTGTGCAATCTTTTTTTCATTACCATCCCCCTAAGGAGCCTTTTAGACTTTTTTCCCTAATCATGCCCCGATTGAAATTTTAATACCACAGATATCTCTATATCTGTTTACATACTTACATATATCTTTGTTTTATACTTCAAAAGAGTAACATTTTCAACCCCCAAGAACCAATTTTCGCTTCTGTGAGGGCAATATTATCCCCATTGAGAAGTACAAGGCTTTCCCTGAACAGCCCATACTCATCCTTAAAATCACAGAAATAGAAGAGCTCTTATGAATCTGCTAATCAAGTCGTTCTTACCCATTGGTGTGCGGCAGAATCATCTAAGATTCTTTTAAAGTGCAAAAGTCAGGGCTCACCCCAGATGTACTAGTAAATCAGACTCTCTGTGGCTGGTGCCTGTGTACAAGGCATATCTTGAACTACTTATCAAGTCCAACCTTTAATAATTTTTAAATGGCTTTTGTTTATTGAATGCTAATGATGTTCCAGGCCCTGTCCTAGTATTTAATCTCATGGATTTCTCAAAGTAACCTAGTTAGATACTACCACTATTCCGCTTATACCGATGGAAAACTGAGGCACAGATGACTTAATTAATCTGCCCAGAGATACACATCTAGTCCAGATATACTAAGCCAGAATCTTCACACTCCATCATTAATCCACATGCCATACAACCACCTTTATGCATGAATCATTTACTGAGGCATGAATTTCCTATTTAAAACACACACATAAAAAAAAAAAACTATCCATCTTTTTTTCTGGATAAAATCTTGTTTTAAAAGAGAAAACATGGGATTTAGAATCAGGTAAATCTGGTTGGAATTGTAGATCCTCAAAATCGCCACCTGAAAAGTGGGCCTAATGTCACTTTGTAAAGATGGCTATTTTCAGGCTAAAATGAAATGACATATGAAAAGTTCTAGCCTAGTAAGCACATAACAGGTAGCCGGTAAATATTCGTTATTTTCCCCCTTCCTTCCTTTTCTTTTCTGTTTAACGTGTCTAATGATAATAAGCTCACTATCTGCAAAAGAGCCAATTAGAGAAGAGGGACTTTCATCTGTGATCAATGCAGAATCTACAGTAGTTCCGAACAGTGTGTAATTCCCAACCGGTGAGCAATCTTCATAGATGTGCAACCAAAGTGTGACCAATGTGTACAATTTATTTTTGCAACAACTGAGCAGTCACATTATTAGGGTGATGACTGTCAGATGAAATATGGAATCATGAAAACTTAGCAGCACACAATGCTCCATGAATAGGAAGTAAGAGGTGAGCTTAACAGCAGGTTGAAGAAAACAAAATTTTATAATTTTATATATATCCTTGAAAGAATGCTGCCCTTTGGGAATATGAGGATGCTATCCGGGCAATAAACAGTTCTTATCAAGAAGAGCAGAATGCATAAGGATAATTTGGTGGGCAATGCTGGGGAAAGTATAGATGCTTTCATACATACTGTTGGTCACAGGCCAGGTTTCCCAAGAATAAGACTATGGGATGGGGATTTGTGTGCAGGAAATTTATTGGAGAATGTTCTCAGGCTTAGCACCCAGGAAGGTAAAAGACAGTAGCACTGGGAAGGAGGAATTGAACTGTGATAGTCACAACAAAAGCCTCAGCTCATTCCCACAGGGCAGGAGTGTGAGATTGGGGGGGAGGCAGCTCTTTTCAGCTGAGGGCAATTCTCAGAGAGTGACTCAGCGGAGGGCTGACGGGTGCCAACAATTCCAGAAACTGAGAGAATGAATGCCTCAGTCCTGGAGGGGAGGAGGCACCTGGGAAGTTCACCACAGCATCCGCCACAGCCCTCCTTTGAACTGCTGGGATCCCTTTGCTTTGTATAGTAAATTCTGGGAGCAGCTCCTTCAGGATTCTGGCTGATCTCTTAGGAAGAAGTAAGGCTCACTGACTCCATGGTGATGAATAAGTCTTTATTCTTAGGACTTTCTTGTAACTCATGATTTCCTTATTAACATCCTGACTTCATTTGAATCCTGAATATCTCCTGTATAATTAAAAATCTAATTTACCTGTACAAGGAGATTAACAAAGAACAGATAAGAATAGGGACAGGTGAAAGAAAGACAAGGCAGCTAGGGTCCAGAGAGAACGCATCTGCTTTCAAGTTTCCGCAGCCAAATAAAGGAGCTGAGGAACAAATCGGGGAAAGAACACCAAGAAAGCCAGTGCAGAGGGAAATGAAAGGTGGCCACTGGGGAAGGCAAGGGTGGAAACAGTCCAAGAGGAGTCGATGGGCTTCAAGAAGTATAAAACAGAGAAGTGCAGAGGGAGAGTGAACAGATGTGAGGTCAGGTCATACACGTGGGAGATTTTAAATCCATTGACTAGTGTTATAGATTGAATTGTGTCCCCTAAAAAGATATGTTCAAGTCCTAAACCCTGGACCCATGAATGTTCTATTTGGAAAGAAGATCTTTGATGACATTGTTAGTTAAGATGAGCCACACTGGATTAGGATGGGCCCTAACCTAATATGACTGGTGTCATTATAAGAAGGGAAGATTTGGACACAGAAAAAGAAGGTAACCATGTGACAGAGGCAGAGATTGCGTTATACCTCAAGCCACTGCCAGAACCCTACACTTCAGAGGATGCATGGCCCTGCAGACACCTTGATTCATACTTCCAGCCTCCAGAAGTGTGAGACAATACGTTTCTGTTGTTTTTAGCCACCCAGTTTGTGCTACTTGTTAGGGCAGCCCTGGGAAGCTAAGACAACTAGGTTTGGGCATCTGCACATCTTCTTTTGCCTGGACTCTGGTCTGACCCAGAGAGATAAGCTTTTCTTAATATGGAAAATGAATGGAGTTAGTCCAGTGGATTTTGAGGGAAAATGGGCAGATTCTCTGGTAGATGGTATGGGAGCCTCCTTGACTTTCATTGTCCCTTCTCTTTCCCTTCTCTTTCTAGACTAAGTCTTAAGACCACACTGGCAAGGTGTTTCCTGATCTGAAATTTTGATCAGTCTATACACTGATCATTGATTTTATGCCTACTCTATGCTCAGACATGGGCTATTTCTAAGAAGCAGAGGAAAGATTAAAGTCATTGTCTATGAAGGTTAAAATAGAGATTTCAATACCTGAAGCAGTGGCAGGACATGATCCATACTGAAGTACAGGTAAAGAACAGAAGTTTTGCTGGCTCAGCACTGTTCCGAACAATTAGAGAAGGCTTTAGCAAGGAGGTGGGCTATGAGCAGAGAGGAAGGATTTGGATGGATGAAGAGCAGTGGGGAGAACATTTTCAAAGCAGGAGAGAGCATGAGTGAAAGTGTAGTCTGTGGAAGGAAGTAGAGCATCCAAAGAAACCAGCCTGGCCTGGCCAAAATACTCACGTGGATGCCTGCTCTAATTACCAAACCCTTCGGCCAGCAGCTCCTTTCACTGCACTCTGAAAGCTTTTAAATTCTACTCTTTATACTTTTCTTGTTTATATCCTTTTTTGCTAACTAGACATTGTTTGCAGGAGGTAATGTTTTCTCTGATTCCTATCACTAGAGCGTAACCCGATGCCCTTAAAATGATGGACTCCTAGAATTTGGCAGCAGTCATCTTTAAAAACCTCTTCCAATGCCACTGGTAGTTTTTCTCCTTTCCTGATTTAGATGAAAAACAACTAATTGCTCTGATGAAACTGGATGCATCCAAACCATACCAAGATAGTTTGTAATAAATATGCATGACACAATTTATTGTCACTTGGTCCCAACTCCAAGCACCACATAGAATATGAAAGGGAAACAGGAAGGCAAGGTGTTATGAACTTTTCCTAGGTAGTAGAGCCCTCTGTGGCTATAGGCCCATGCAGTTCCTGAGTTCAGGTGGCACTTGGAGCTATCCTCCTCCTGTCTGTGAAATGGACAGGAGACTTTTTTCAGAAACAGGCTGAAGGTTACTGTTCGGTTCTGCTTAGAGGAAGCATCTCTTCTGTGAGGGAGTTGGGGACAAGGCATGAGAGGGGGGAGAAGGATTATCTTTCATCCACAGATGGTAACTGTGTTCATCAGAGGCAAGTGGAGAATAATCACATCAAGTACATGTTTTTACAACCAAACCAACTGACTAATACTGCTATCTGGCACACACTTCAAATTCAAGCTCAGCAAACTCATCAAAAGAGGTTATAAAATCATCTATCCCAGGGGTTGGCAAACTTTTCCTATAAATGGCTGGATAGTAAATATATCTGCCTGTGGGGGCTGTTTTAGTTTGCTAAAAGCTGATGGGAATATACTACAAATGAATTGGCTTTTACAATGGGGATTTATTAGGTTAAAAGTTTACAGTTCTGAGGCCATGAAAGTGTCAAAATCAAGGCATTATCAGAGATGCTTTCTTCCTGAGCTGCAGCTGTGGATGATCAGACACATGGCGACAGCACCAAAAAATGCTTTCTCTCCAAGCTGCAACTGCACTCATCTCGTTGCTTTCAGCTCCAGGCTGCTCCACCTGTGGCTTTTCTCGCTACAGGTTCATTGATTTCAACTTCTGGAAGCTTCTCTCTGTCTCTGTGGCCTCCTCTCTTTATATTACTCCAGTTTATAAAGGACTCCAGTAAAAGGATTAAGACCCACCCTGGGTCATGCCCTACTGAAGTGATCTAATCAAAAGGAAGGTCCCTTAACTGAATCTAATCAAAAGCTCCCATTTACAATTGATGAATGGATTAATTTAAGAACATAATTTTCTGGGGCCCACAAAAGACTCAAACTGCCACAGGGGACTTTTGGTCTCTGTTTCATAACTACTCAAATCTGATGTTGGGGAGTAAAAGCAGCCATAGGCAATACAGAAATAAATGGTGACTGTCCATTAAACTTTATTTACAAAAACAAGTGGCAGGCTGGATTTGGCCTGAGGACCATAGTTTGCTAATCCCTTCCTTAGACAACTCGGAAAGAAAATGAAGTGATCAGACCAGCTGGCCTCCAAGAAGGTGCTATATATCTGCCATCTTGCTGATGAACCTGTGTCAGAGCTCACAGATGAGCAAAAGAGGCAAACCTCACTAATGAACAGAATCCATACAAATAACAATGATTACAAGTGGTGACTTTCTGACTACAAAAAAAATTTTAAAGTGCTTCCAGTATTCACATATTAAAAAATCAGAAAATGCCACCCACTCCCACATCCCCATCTATCAAATTGGGCAGCTAGAGGATTCATGCCCACTACCTGGTATGCCATCTGTGGGTTAATTAGCATGCCCTAATGAAGCAAGGAAAATGAAAGCAAATGACAACTCAGAATGTGTTCACCAAGGTACAGCTTCTTATTTTCCTAGGGAGAGTCACCTTGGTTAGCCCAAATATTGTTATGTGGAATTATTATTTCTGTCCAACAATTCAGTAATATGAGAATGTTAATGTTTGTGAAATGTAAATTGAAGTTATGTTGAAGAAAAGGTGCCTATTTGTTTTATCTGCCAATATAACGTCAAAAGAAGCAATTGATTACAGACTTCTCCCACTCAAACTATTTGGTTCTCTATAAATAATAAATGACTAAATGGTTTGCTGCTTCAGACTGAAAAGTCTACCCAGTGAAGGGAAGCACAGTTCCCATTCAACAAGGCAAATCAGACTTCCCACCATCAAAATGAATCCCCTTTCCTGGCCTAGGAAGGTTGTATAAAAGTAACAATATAGACTTTAGCTTGTTTCCATTTACACTCAGAGAAGCCACCTTGGAAAAATATTTCACTTTAAGTTTTGTACTAAGTTGCTATTAATTAACCCAAAATGCAATGGAATTCAAGGAAGTGATGTATGGCCTCTGGGTACCCTGCCACCAAATGGAGCCAATATATTAACAATACCATGATGCACAGCTTGGGAAATATCAATGGTCAGGCATGTCCATGTCATGCTATGACACATGGGCCTATTCTGCATCCACAGTAGTAACCAAATGTTAATTGCTGCTGAGACAAGAAAATACAATCATGACCATGAGAGGTGTCATCCTCAATGAAATCCCGTGCTCTACTCAGTGTACTTTGCACCCTAAAATTGGGTGACACCAAAGAACAATGTGAAAGAGGAAAGGCTGATTTCAGCATCCTCTGCTTTCATTTCCTCTGGTGAGAAAGGAAAATAGTGGCGCATAAGAAGAAAGCTTTCCAGCCTACTGCTTCTTCTACACCCTTCTTTTCCTTTCTCACCAGAGAAAGGGTGACTTTGAGCCATATCCCTTGGCCTTGGTCCCTTGCCAATGCTACTTGTCCTATGGAGTGGGATGAGAAGCCAGCTGTGATGGTTAGGCTAATGTGTCAACTCAGCCAGGTAATTGTGTCCAGGTGTTTGTTCCAGCAAGCACTGGGCTAATTGTCATACAAGAGCATTTATGGACTTCAATCACCAGTGAGTTTACTGCGTGGAGGGCTGATTACATCTGCATCAATCAGGGAGATTACATCATCAATGGGTGGCGCTTTTATCCAATCAGTTGAATGACTTAAAAAGGAAAGTGATTTCAACATTCAGAGAGAATTTCCCAGCTTGTCGTTGGACAGGCAACTTCTCCCAGAAACTCATCAACGACCCTTCGTCAGACTTTCATCGGAGCCACTGGTTTGCAGCCTGCCTGCGGAACCTGGACTTGTGCATCCCCACGGTCGCATGAGAGACTCTTTTAAAATCTCATATTATCGACAGATATCTCCTGTTGATTCTGTTTCCCAAGAGAACCCTGACTAATACAGCTTGGTACCGGGAGTGGTTCTTGAGGAACAGTCTTAAACATGGGATGTCTGAGGTGGTTCTGGGAGTTTTGTAATTGGCTCTCTACTCTAATTGGACTCAGGGGTACTAACGACTCCCATTCCAATAATGAGGTTGCTAACAGTCCATGGCATGAGCTGGCAATAGAGATACGAAAAATAGCATCATTGGATTCCCCTACTTCCACACTTATAAGAAGCAAGGATCTGGGTGAGAGTGTTTTCAACACCTTAACAGAATTTTGTGGAGTGAAAAAATATAATGATGTTGTCTGGCTCCTCCTAGATACTCTGGATACAGTTACAAAAAAAGAGATGAGCTAAAGTCTTCAAATTTGAAACTTAAGTGCTGCATGGATGATATGAAAGTTTCTACGTGTGCCCTGAAAGAAAATCTTGTCTCCTGTAGCCACAGACTTGAGATATCTGAGAATCAAATCCAGACTCTCATTGTACAAGTAGCAGAATTACAGAGGAAACTAAAATCTCAGCCTCACAGTGTATCTGCAATTAAAGTGAAGGCATTGATTGGAAAGGAGTGGAACCCTGAGAATTGGGACGGAGACATATGGGATGATGATAATATTGGTGGGGACATTGGAACCCTAAATTCTGCCGAGACTTTACCAGATAAACCTGCGATGGCCTGCCCTGTGGAAACCACACCTTGTCAACCTTGTATCATCCAGCCTCCAGCCTGCCCCAGGGAGTCTGGACTTCCTTCCAGCCCTGAGGTGGGTACAAGCCAAATGGAAGCCTGTACTGCGCAACCTCTTGCCTGCCCCAGAGAGTCTGGACCTCCTCCCAGCCATGAGGCAGATACCAGCCAAACTCCAGCATGCACTGCCCAAATTCCAGTCTGCCCTGAGGAATCTGTCTTACAACCCCTTCCTGAAGAGAATAATCCTGTCTCACCAGAAGAAAATGCAAAGGAATGCCCTCAGGTCAGTAGCCTGCAAGACATCTCTAATCCTTCTCCTTACCCAAACCCCCTACCCCTCTTGTCCTCAAGACCCATTACTAGACTAAAATCACAACAAGTCCCCAAAGGTGAAATACAAAGTGTGACCCATGAGGCAGTACGCTATACTCTGAAAGAACTGCATGAGTTTTCCAACTTATATAGACAGAAATCAGGGGAATATGTGTGGGAATGGATACTAAGGGTATGGGATAATGGTGGAAGGAATATAAAGTTGGATCAGGCTGAATTTATTGATATGGGCCCACTAAGCAGAAATTCTGGATTCAACGCTATAGCTCGAGGGGTTAGAAAGGGCTCTAACAGTTTGTTTGGGTGGCTGACCGAAGCATGGACCAAACCATGGCCTAGCATGTCTGATGCTGAGATGCCTGATTTGCCGTGGTATACAGTAGATGAGGGGATTCAAAGGCTTAGAGAGATTGGAATGCTAGAATGGATTTACCATTTGAGACCTGCCCACCCACCCCAGGAATGTCCAGAGGACACACCTTTAGCCAGGACTGTGAGGAATAAATTTGTATGACTAACTCCATCTTCTCTGAAGACCTCTGTGGTTGCTCTTCTCTGCAGTCCAGATATTACTGTAGGCGGGGCTGTAATGGAATTGGAATCCTTAAATATTATGGGGATGATCGGATCTCGGCCCGGTAAAAGTCAAGTATCAGCAATTAATCACCAAAGGCAAGGTGGGCGTGGCTACCACAATGAAAGACAGATTCAAAGCAGCACACAGAATAGTCTGAGTCGCATGGAGTTATGGCATTGGCTAATAGATCATGGGGTACCCAGAAGTAAAATACATGGGCAGTCTACTAAATTTCTTCTGGATCTGTATAAGCAGAAGAGTCTAGATCAAGTGAACAAAATCCTAACTCTAATTACAGACACAGAGAATCACGGCTCAATTCCCAGACATGAGACAGTTTACAGACCCAGAGCCCCTTGAATGAGGAGAAGGCCAGGTCCCCTTGGGGAAAGATCCTGTTAAACTGCCAAAAATTTATACAGTTAATCTTCCTCCCACCTTTCCCCAGGGAGACCTATGGCCTTTTGCCAGAGTAACTGTGCATTGGGGAAAAGGAAATGATCAGACATTTCGGGGATTATTAGACACTGGCTCAGAAGTCACATTAATTCCAGGAGACCCAAAATGTCACTGTGGTCCACCAGTCAGAGTAGGGGCTTATGGAGGTCAGGTGATTGATGGAGTTTTAGCTCAGGTCCATCTCACAGTGGGTCCAGTGGGTCCCCGGACCCATTCTGTGGTTATTTCTCCAGTTCCAGAATGCATAATTGGAATAGACATACTCAGTAACTGGCAGAATCCCCACATTGG
>JAQZBX010003047.1:0-25559 GCA_029593785.1 Cabassous unicinctus
CAGATGGGTCACAATTGTGGCAGGGGAGGATCACTGGTGTGGGGTGTCAGTGATAGGGGGCTCTTTGGAGAGGGGTGCACCTAGGACATGCTTCTAAGGTATATGAATATGTTCAAGTGTTCATGGGGCATTGTCTTGGTGGGTGGAGACCCATACCATAAGCAAAAGAATATTGAATTCCCATCCTGGGGAGTCCAGCTACATTTTCTAATAGAATGGCAAGAATCCCCCAAGTACATGGGCAGTGTCTAGTGAAGGAAGACAGACCATTACACCAGGGCCTTGATAATGATGATTGTATCTATGAACCTTTTCTTTGTGAAATTGAAACTTAGCCTAGTATTAAATATTGCCTAAGAGTTACCTCTTGAAAACCTCCTTGCTATTCAAATATGGCCTCTCTCTAAGACAAACTCAGCATATAAACATATTACCTTCCCTCCCAGTGTGGGACATGACTCCCAGGTATGAGCCTCCCTGGCACTGAGGGATTATTACCAAGTGCCAACTAATGATGAATCTGGTAAGAGACATTGACCAAAAGGAGGAAATATTAAATACAAATGAGTTTTTATGGCTAAGAGATTTCAAAGTGAGTTGGGAGGTCATTCCAGAGGTTATACTTATGCATGTTTTAGCAGGATCTCATTGACTGCCGCAGTAAACAGTGCCTCAAACAGCAGGACTCCTGAGGGCTCTAGAGACATTTAGACAGTATAAGCAGGACAGATAAGCTCGGGAATTCAGCACCCTGTCAGTAGGCCTTACTGTGGAATTTATGCTCCCCAGTGTAACAGAGTTAGACTCATTTATACTTTCCCTTCACGTGGCTCTTTTGCCCCTTTTATTTGAACCTATAATTAACACTAAACTTGCTAAATATATGGCCCAGAGACTTAAATCTTTGTGTGTTTTTTTTCATGTTCCAGTTAAGCCCTGAATTTCAGCAAGAGTTGTAATACCTACTCTCCAGTTCATTGGACTCACCCAGGAAAACTAAAAGGGAGATGATGATGGGCAATGCCAATCCCAAGGAACAGAGAGTGTCTGCAACTGCAAGCAAGGTAGTTCCATCCATCTGCCCCATGGGATCTCAGCCCCCTCTCAAATAGAAACATAGTGGGCATCACCATCCCAAAATTCTCAAGATGGGGAATGAACAATGGACTATAGTAGACTTATTATTCTATTATAGACTTATTCTAGCAATGGAAGGACTTTTATCATTGATATAAAGGCAATGGCCACCAAAGGGAGAGGGAAGAATAGGTGTAACAGAGGGGCATTTTTGGGACATTGGAATTGTTCTGCATGACACTGCAATGACGGATACAGGCCGTTATACATTTTGTCATAACCTATAAAATTGTGTGAGACAGAGTATACACTGTAATGTAAACTATAGTCCACAGTTAGTAGCAATGCTTCAATATGTGTTCATGAATTGTAACAAATGTTCCACACAAGTATAGGATGGGGAGGGTGAGGCATATGGGAATCCCCTATATTTTTTATGTAACATTTATGTAATCTAAAGCTTCTTTAAAAATAAAAATTTAAAAATTTACAAAAAAAAGAAATCTAATGGAGTATGACCTGCAGTGTTTCAGAATTGTTTGGGACACATGACCCTTGTTTTCTTTCCAATTTCTCCCTATAAGAATGCGAATGTTTATGCCTGTCCTTCCTTTGTATATTGGAAGCAAATAATGTGTTCTCTAGGTTTCATGTGTCCACAGTGGGGAATTATGCCCCAGGACAGACCACACTCATAAACAATTTTGATGAGACTTTGTACTTAGTATTGTTACTGAAATGATTTAAGGCTTTAGGGATATTGTGATGGAATGAATGTATTTTGCATATAGAAAGAACATGTCTTTTGGAGGTCCAGAGGATGGAGTGTGGTGGTTTGGAACTGTTTGGACCCCCAGAAAATCATGTTCTTATAGCTAATCTATTCCTGTGGGTGTAAACCTATTGTAAGTAGGATCTTTTGATGAGGTTACTTCAGTTAAGGTGTGCCCAGGGTGGGTCTCAGTCCTCTTACTGGAGTCCTTTATAAATGGGATGAATACAGAGAGAGAGAGAGAGAAAGCCACAGAAGCAAGAAGCTGAAAGTAATGAAACTGGAAGAAAAGGAAGAGACCAGCAGATGCTGCCATGTGCCTTCCCATGTGGCAGAGGGCCCAAGAATTGCCAGCAGCTGGTCTTCAAGAAGAAAGTACTGCCTTGATGATGCCTTGATTTGGACATTCTCACAGCCTCAAACTGTAAGTTAATAAATTCCCATTGTTACACATCAACCCATTTCATGGCATCTGCTTTCAGCAGCCTAGCAAACTAAAATAGGTGGTGAGGAAAACACTACATTAGACAATCCTAATCTTAGATGAGAGAGCAGACTGCTCATATTTCAAAAGTACTTAGCTACTCCAATATATATATACTTCATGATCTACCTGTACCCTATATTCTTAATTCCCATCATGAGGGAACAAAATAGGGGTTTTTATCTTCAGAGAGAGTTAACTCACTTTTTTTTTTTTACAGAATCTATGTTGATTCCTTCTCCTATTCTAGGTTTCAAATATAGTCTAAGATCAAGGGCTCATAAAATGTGGGTGATTGATCTTACTCCCTTTTAGCAAGAATGGACAAGAGATACCAAAACAGAAGGTTGAATAGATGTGAAAGAGACTGCTCTCATTCACAATATAGGGTTCAGAAATAAATTCATTCCTGAATCCTCACTAGACCTATAGTCAAGTATTTTGGTCCAGCAGTTGGTCTTATTGTCTAGTAAAGTGGTTTAGAAGCAACAAATTAGGAACTCAAGATCTTTTTTGGCTAAAGAGCTCACTGATAAGACAGACCAGGAAATATGCCCCAACCGGTGTCTGACCAGCTGCCTTCTGTTGACAGTCTGTCTCTATATTCAGGTATACTTTTCCTTAGTGGTTAAAGAAAGCAAACAGCAGACCCAGGAGTATGTTCCATCCTGTGTAAAAGTCTGGGAGTAGGACAGATACTGATCAGATAAAAGTAAAATCAGAAATAGGATATTGAAATTAGAGAAATTATAAAACAGTAAACCTGACTCCTGAGCAATAAAACAAAAAATTAGTTTCCTGAAAGAAATAATAAATAGATAAAGGATTGGAAAGTATGATCAAGAAAGAGTGAGAAAACACACAAAAGAACATTAGGAATAAGAAAGGAATCATAATTATAGACACAAATAAGACTTTAAGAATCATAGTTAAGTCAGCAATTTTTATAATTACTTAAAAGCAAAGTCAAGATTTAAACTCAGAGATGCTTAACTCCAAATTCTATGTAGTTTACCAATATATTAAATATTCATTTTTTTATGGATAGGGTTTCATCCATCCACAGAGACCCTTTGCCATGTGCTCCCTGTGCATTTGGTTTCTCTTCTTTTTTATTTTTCATTTTTACAAACATACACTCCTCTTTCCCTCCTCCCCCAATCCACCAGCAACCTCTAATCTACTTTCTGTCTCTGTGAATTTGCTATTAAATAGTCATCTCTTGTAAGTGTTATGATACAATTTTCGTCCTCATCTGTCTTGCTTATTTCATGGAGCATAATGTTTTCAAGGTTCTTCATGTTGCAACATGCCTCAAAACTTCATTCTTATTACTGAATAATATTTCATTGTGTGTATCTACATTTTGTTTATCCATTCAGTTGTTGATGGATGCTTGGGTTGTTTCCAGATGGGCTATTATGAATAATGCTGATATACACATTGGTGTACAAGTATCTGCTTGAGACCCTGGTTTTACTCTCTTTGGGTATATACCTAGAAGTGGAATAGTGGGATCATATGGTAATTCTATATTTAACTTTTTGAGGAACAACATAACTTTCCATAGTGGCTGTACCATTTTACATTCCCACCAAAAATGCACTAGAGTTCCAATTCCTCTGCATAGTCTCCAACACTTGTTATTTTCTGTTTTGTTAATAATAGCCATCCTTGTGGGTATAAAGTAGTATCTCATTGAAGTTTTGTTTTGCATTTCCCTAATAGTTAATGATGCATCAGGAGAGGGCAGCTGGACAAACCCAGAGATGGATAAATAGCAGTGGATCAATTTTAGCTTGTGATAAGCACATGCAGATGAGAAAATAGGGAAACATAAGAGAGATGGTCCTCATGGCTGCTTTAGTTAGGATAGTCAGTGAAGGTCTTTCTAAGAAAGTAACATTTGAATTCAGACCTGACTAATGGGAAGAATCATACAGATACCAGTGGGAAGAGCCTTCTAAGAAGAAGGATGACCAAGGACAAAATCTTTATGCTTGGAACAGGGCTGACATGTTTAAGGGACAAAATAAGCCAGTGTACCTAGAACATGTGGACAAGGCAGAGAGTGGAGGGAGCCGACACTAGAGAGGGAGTCTAGAGTCCTTTCCTTTCAACCTACAGAACTCTCTTTAGCATTTCTTTTAGCTTTTGTTTATCTGGGAATGTCTTAATGGCTTTCTAGGCCATAGTTAGGGGCCTGAATGTCACTATAGACATTGGAAGCCACTGAAAGCCACATGGTTTGACTTATACTAGAGAGACCCTCCAGGATGTTCTCTGGGGGACAATATTTGAAAAACATGTACTGGGCATTTATTATGTGCCCAGAACTGTATTAGGTTCTGGAACAGATATAGAAATAAATAAGAAAAGTTTTTGACCTCCAAATGGTTACAAACCCTGGTTGGGGTATTGTAACAGTTTGATGTTGTTTATGAATTCTAAAAATAGATACTGGATTATGTTTATAAACTAGTCTGCTCCTCTGGGCATATTAGATTGGATTGGATTCAGAGCTTTCACTTTTACTTGATTAAATAATGATTAAGTCTTTGGGCCACATCAGTAGGATGTCGAGTCCCTGCCCCCTTGGCCAAGGGGGCAGGGACTCATAGAGAAAACACATGGCAGAGGAGAAGGTTGGAGTTTTAATGCTGGAGTCCTGGAAAGTAAATACACAGAGAAGCAGATACGTGAGGGAAGAGAAAAGGCTCCATTAGACACAGCACAGGCTCTGGGAAGACAGACAAGGTATTCGCCTGATAGTTTACAGCTGACTTTGTGGAGAGGGCAGAGCAGCTGAGCCCGAAGAGAAATGAGCCCTGGAAGACAGAAGAGGCTTATCCAAGCCAACAGCTGATATTGGGAGAAGCTGAGACCGTGGAGCCTTAAGAGGAAGAGGGAGGCTGGACCCTTGCAGACGTCAGCAGCCATCTTGCTCCAACACATAGCAACAGACTTTGGTGAGGGAAGTAACTTACACTTTATGGCCTGGTAACTGTAAGCTTCTACCCCAAATACCCTTTTATAAAAGCCAACATATTTCTGGTATTTTGAATCAGCACCCCTTTGGTTGACTAATACAGGTACCTACTAACCAATACCTGTGTACTAAGGTGATATGTGATGGTGAGGCCATCTCTCCTTTTCTGAATCAGCAAACAGATCCACAACTGAGAAAGAATTTGACAGAGAGGGAGAGAGAGAGAGAAACTAAATGCCTCAAATTTTCTAGTGACGGAGATATGGAGCTTGACATTTCCCCAGAGGGAACTGGCTCTAAACCACCCTCTCCCCTTTTGGCATCCAGTTCATATAAAAATAGGTTGGGCAGAATCACCAGCTATCATTTGGAAACAGATGCTCAGATGGAATTTGGGGTGCAAGGTGTTTCTTAGGAAAAAAGCACCTGTGAAATGATGGGAGGTAGCAGAATCAGGCAAAGAGAGAAGTTGAGCTGTGATGCAGGACAGGCAAAGCACCAGCCAATCTGGCAGGTAGCCCTGCCTGGAGTGAGTAATACTCACCAGTGTATCCCACCTGGGGCAGAAAGGCCAGGTCTTATCCTCTTACCTCTTAGGGAAGGAACTTACTGCTGGAAGAGCAAGTACTGGATCTGGGCCATTCACCCCTGTTCTTGTGTCTATTAAGGGGGGCGGAGGAAGGGAGCGTTGTATAAGAAGTTCTGTTCTAGAGAAACAGGTTTTGGAAAGGTAAACACACTTTCTCTTCCCTTGCTCTTCCTACTACTATGGGAGTACCCTAGGTAGTCTTCTTTCTACTGAGTTAGAAACTGGTGATCTCTCCTCCAAACGTTGCTCAGCTCTTAAGTAACAGATGACCTGATATATCTGGCCTGATGCAGCTGTAAAAAGAGATGCCAGAGCTGAGAAAAGGAATGTGGCAGGAGCCATCCAGTTGCCACCATTTGGCTTCTCCAAATGGGTCAAGAATTTTTCCCCAAGGGTCAAGAAGTAGAGACTTTGAACAGTACCTAAGCCTAAGCATTCTATTTGGCCTACAGAAGGATGCCTGTTTGGTGAAGGGTCTTTTTTTTTTTTTTTTTATTCCCTGCCCCACCCCCCATTGTTTTGTGCTAGCTGTCTGCTCTCTGTGTGTTCTTCTGTTTCTGCTTATCTTCTCTTTAGGCGGCACCGGGAACCGTTCCTGGGACCTTCTGGAGTGGAGAGAGGTGCTCAATCTCTTGCACCACCTCAGCTCCCTGGTCTGCTGCATCTATTGTCTCTCCTCTGTGTCTCTTTTTGTTGCATCATCTTGCTGTGCCAGTGCTCCTGCGTGGACCAGCTCCATGTGGGCCAGCTTGCCTTCACCAGGAGGCCCCAGGAAACGAACCCTGGACCTCCTATATGATAGATGGGAGCTCAATTGCTTGAGCCGCATCCGCTTCCCGTGAAGGGTCTTGACAACAGGAGTGTGAGGTGGTCTACCTGTGATCATTGCCAAAGCGAGGAGAAAGCCTTAGGTGGACTTTTCACAACATGGAATTGTGTAGGGCCCAAATACTCCTGCGCAAGCAAGGCAGTTTCTGACAGCTTCCGCAGCGAAGTCAATGATCAGCCAGTGGAAGAGATGAAGTTAGCCAGGAACAGCAACCAACAATAAAGAACATGAACAGAAGACACAGAGCCTGGACATTATGAAGACGCTTCACATGCATTGATTGCACAATAAACAAATACTTAAAAACCTCTTCTCTATCCATTATTCTGAATCTTCATTGATAGCCCACTATCCCTCATATAGATCCATGAAGTTATAATACATTTTAAAATCAAATTGTTTGCACAGTCAGGGGCCCCACAAAATACATTTGCCAGGATCTGGCACTCCACAGGGGCAACACTAAATGTGATTTTTCACCCAACAAATGAGTGTCTCCATCTTGGCCTGAGCAGTCTTGTAAGGAAATATCATTTGCCCTCTGCCTCCTCCTCAGTGCAACCCCAGAGGAGTAAGCACACAGAAAGAAAAGGAGGATGGAGAAGGTAAGATAACAGGCCAAACCCTCATACACACCCCCTAAGTCCTGGATCCACAGATCTAACCTGAGATGAAGTGACTGAAATGGAATTGGACTAGACAAAGTTAAAGGAGATTGACCCTGTGGGAGAAAAAGGTTCTTCAAAATGTTAGCAGTTACTGGGAAATTGAATCGTGTAAGTATACCTCAATTCTGGCATCTACAATTTCAGAGGGGATTCCTTGCGATTGCAGATTCCTTTCTCTCTCTCTTTTTTTTTAATTCCAGAAACTAAGTAGCTAATTTTATGAAGAGTCAACAACAGTTTGCATGATTTATCTAAATTAAATGTAGAGTTTGTTTTGCACCTTAGGAAGATAATTAATTTTTGGCCCACACACACAAAAATTTTTTCAGTAAGACAGATGTGTAGCTAGAGGGGTGCATGGTAGCTAAAAACACCTGTTTGACCAAGCAAAACCAAAAAAAAACAAAACAAAACCTGAAATCTTAAGGCAATTACAAAATGTATGACTAATGTAGTCCTTGCTATGATTTATCTGTGTATTATCTCACTTATACTTGGCATAATTAAGGAAATGCAGAAGACTGTCGTACCAAATGGCTTATGAACATGAATATTTAAGAGTTTGATACCAATATTCCTCATAACTCATTATGTCATTCTTTTAATGAGTAGAGTGGTGGAGATTCAGAGTGCAATGTCAATGATAATAGAACTAAGTATTTCAGGCCTAGAAAATCCTTTCAAACAAATATTTCTTGTATCCCATTGTGTCTAGCAAGTGCACTTAGATGAAATAATTCAGAAAAGCCACTAAAGTAAAAATAGCATTCCCCTTAGGAAAGTGTCAAAATCCTGATTAATTGTACTATGTAAACCAACCCAGCCGTAAATTATGATGCTTTTATTGTTCATACCTAGGACTGAAAAGAAGTGAGTCTAAGTGAAAGCAGATTATAAATGTTGGAGATATATATATGTGTGTTAATATATATAGCTTCCATCAAATAGTCAGCTATTGGTAGTTGTTCTAATGCATTATGTACTCTCTATGTCCTCTAAGAAATCTGTAAACTTTCTGATACTTAACACAGTTTTTAACTCCTTGTTGATCAATCGTGTGTGCTAAGGAAATTAGCCCATCAATCCCTCACACGTACCTAAAAGGGGCAAAGTACTGTGGTCTGTGCAGTGGGTACACAGTATCAAAGAGCTCACATTCTAAGAGAGAACACAGACATCAAACAAGTATTGACAAAAGGTCCTGTGAGCCTAGGAGCTAGAGTACGCACTAGGAAGTCCCCAGATCTTGGTGCTTTACAAGCAGCAAGCTTTGTGTGGAAAAAATGTGTGTCATGACAGTACTGAAGTCCTAGTGTTGTTGCAGGGATTGAGTAAGTTGTACTTAAAAGAGTACATGGCAAGATTCAAAATAGGTTGGCTATCACAATTAATAAGTGTGATTATGACCACCAAAGGAGAAATATAGGGTGCAATTTAATTTCCACAGTAATCCAAGTAAAGTATGGAAAAACAAATCCAGTTTTTAAAAAATAGCACTCTGTAGTCAACACTGGGTGTGCCTGTATTACTTTTATTCATCTGAACTACTGCTCATATTTCATGAATTCATTCATTCATCCAGCAAGTATTTAATTGGGGCTCGCCACGTGGCAGGGCTGTGCTAGGCAGGGGGTTGCAAGGTAAGGATTTTCATGGAGCTTATCATTTCTCCTGGGGAATAATCAGAGGTGACTCAACGACCCACAGACCCAGTGGGCACATGAACGTAAGTGGTAAATCTGAGAACTCAGAAACTTTATAAACAAAGAAAACTTGAGTTTTTCAGGGTACTTGAATCCCCCTCAAACACATGACACTAAGAACTGAGCAGATCTCTTACCTTGAAATGTAATCTATCACCTCATTTCTCCCACTCTCTTACGGCTTAAAAGCTTACTATTAAATTTTGATGAGATATTAAATCTTGAAAGCTAAGTACCACAGAAGCACCATTAAAAATTCATAAATCTTGCACAAAATGTGTCATAAGTAGACAGCTTACTTACCATCTTAGAGTTAACATCATTTTAGGGTGGCCAACTTTAAACTTTCTGTTCAATAAATGGTGTAAGTCTATAAACTATGGAATAAAAATAGAGGCAGTATAGCATGGTTGCAAGAGTCTTGGTCTTAGATTTCGAAGGCCTTGTTTCTTTCACTCATTGAAGCAAATATTTATTAAATATTTATGTGGTGGATCATGGTTATTTCATCCTGTCCAGAATCTTTCACCTTCCTGGGAATATCACCCTCATTTTCCCATAGGAAATCCCCCAACTTCAATGTAGTCACATAATCGACCAGTCAAATCAGTGCATTCTATTTCAGTGTCCACAGTGATTGGTTGATGCACGTGATGCAAAGCAGTTGTACAGGAGTCACACCTGGGGCTTTTGAGGGAGCTCCTGGGTTTCCCTGGGTTTTCCAGTCGGTTGCTGGTGTGCCTGATGCTTCCAGCGGCCCCTGACAATCAGAGCCTACCTGACAGCAAATTCAACCGAGAGGTAAACAGAGGCCAGAGGTGCAGCATGAATGCAAAGACAAAAAGAAGGAGAAGGAAAGACTGAGTCCTGGTGACATCTTTTCTATGGAGTGGCTACACACTCAGGAGGGCAAAATGTATTCTACTTCCCATAATCACATGTAATTTCTATCTCAATCTCTCATTTCACCTAGTGGCAAAATAGTTCCTATGAGACAACTCAGGAACAGTGTATCAGACAACCCAGGGCTTTTCTGCTCTCCCCTTCCCTGCAATTGATTCTAACTGCCACCAGAGCGAGTTGGGGGCATCTGCTGCTGAATCTCCCTCTGGCTGATGCTCATCCTCTGATAAGTTCGCGCCCCACTGGGACTCCATTGTCTGTGCACACAGGCCTCTCTCTATCCTCCTAGACCCTACCATGTGGTCCGTCCAGAGCGTCCTGCTCTCTCGATGCCCCCTAAGCCCTCTGGAGAAACTGTATATTTCTGCCCTGACCCCCCAAACAACCATCTCTGCCCTATTATTTTTACACCATGGTGGTACATAGCACCTCCTGGGGTTTAGATGGACATAGCAAGGGTGGGACCATTTCATCTTAAGCCCCTACACTCCTAAATGTGAAGTTTTCTAACATCTCTCCACCCAGCACTAGCTCTGGCCAGGACACAGTCAGCATTTTTTTGGGATTCACAGACATCTAAGCTCCCTTGCTTTTCTTTCTCTCTCTCTTTTCCCTTGTAGATTTTATGAGGCCCAGGGTAGGAAAATTATGATCTATTCTTCCCACATCTATTCCTTAACATAAACTTTGCCTTTTGAAATGAAAAAATCTTGTTTCTGGTGGGAGTTTTAAAAGTCTACTTTGAAGTTCAAAACCTAATAATTTACTCTACTGTTCTCTGGAGGCTCCATCTCCGAAGGCAGTGAGACTGTGCTACCTTCTCTCATGCCTAAAATCAAGTACAAGAGGGAAACTGCTGATAAAGAAAAATGAATTGTTGCCTGAGATTTGCTTTAAATTAATCCAGCAAAGGATGGAGTAGGGAGAAGTGGGGTGGTGTAGCTGAAACAAGATTGGCCATCTGTTGATAATTGTTGAAGCTAAGTGATAGGACAGGAGAGTTCATCATATTATACTTTCCACTATTGTACTATTTTCCCTAATGTTTTGATTGTCTGAAAATATTCCTACAGTGAAAGATTTTTTTTTAATTAAGATAACATAAAATAAAAATCCATTAATATCACAACATTATGCAAGGATGTTTAGGATTTAGGAAGTAGAGAACTATTAGAGGAATCTAAACTGAAAAATAATTTGATCAGATTTGCGATTTTGAAAGATTACTCTGTTTGTTACATGATGGGAAGTGACTGTAGACAGGAAAACTAAGGAGATTAGCACCCTGGTCTAGTCAAGAGGGAGAACTAAGTTGTCTTGACTTAAACTAAGTCAGGAAGTAGAAGCTGGAGGGTCAGGGTTAGGCAAAGACAGTGTCTTGTGCACAGGGTAGGTCACAGAAAAGGAGACATTCAGGGGTCCTTCCAGGTTTTGGCTTGGGTTACTGGGAGAATGGGAGGGCTGTTTAACAATATGGAAATTTGAAAGTAGTATCAGGACTAGGCAGAGAATTGGTTCAAACCTTGACTTTGGTATGGAATTTTTGAAGGGACTTAGGATAGTCAGCTAATTCTGTGTTTAGTTTCTGTACATGTGAAATTATGGGAATGATATAAAATAATGTAAAATATCTTCAATTACAAAGTGTAACTAAGATATTACTTTTAAAAAACCTATATTATGGAATATGATCGCAATATTTAGCCAATGATGAAATATAGACTATTTAAGAGTCTTGGCCTCTAACCCATGTTCTTGAAAATTCCTCAAATCAGTTTAGAAGGAAAAGTTTTCAGGAAAAAAAAATACGATAAATACTAATTTCCCTCTATATCAACAAATTCAAAATAAATAAGGTGTGTACAGATGGAGATCATAGTAACACACTTGAAAATGAACATTTTGAGAAAAATCCATTCAAAATGTAATTGGTAGAAAACTCTTCTATTTAACTTGGATCATTAAAGAAAGTACATGGATTTATTTTAATAATGCATCAAGTTCAAATAGCTAGGAAGAAACAAGATGGGTGCTGAAATTTGAACAGACACAGGGCTATTCCTTTCAGCCTAATAAGATAGAAAATAAAAAGGCTTGACTCTAGATATACAGCATTCATGCAAAAGAAATGCATTACTTGCCCATATCCTTGCAAAGGAAATGGCGAATCTAAGAAAATCATTTACTGCATAATACTGGAAGCTGATTTTAACACCTGTAATTTTTTAAAATTTCTGCTTTAAGGTTAGATCTTAAAATCATTCCATTTCCTTTTAATGATTCTTTTAAATATCAGTCCTCAAAGACTTTCTTAAGAGTCCTGTGGTCCAACTTCTACAAGTTTTATTGTAAAATCCCCTTTTATTTTCCCTTTAAGAAAGTAATGGATGCTTTTCATCAAGAATATTGATAATTTATTCCTAGAATTATAAAGCATTTTCCAGCACTGCAAAGAAAGAAAACTCATTTTGTTATACTCCGGCGTGCTTACATTGATCTAAATTCCCAGCATTCTGTTTAAGTTTGACCTCTGTCCAAGGCGGCACTTATTTCTCTCATCTAAGGGGTTCCTGCAGGGGTCTGGAATGCCACTAGTGAGAGAGCATGTCAGCAGCATTTCTTAGCAAAACACTGCCAGAAATACAGAAAATAAACATCTTTGAAAAATAGCTGAGTTGAAGTGCTTCCAGATTCAACTCCGAAAAGCTAAACTCCCTATAAGTCTGTTAAATATTACAAAACTCAGGTCACTAACTGTACTTCAGCTTGCAAATTGCAGCATGACTTCCAACCACTGAGAACTGAAAGGCAAGTTTTATAGTAATGCTATTGGTCCTCAAACAGGGAAATCTTCTACTGACTACGGGGGTGGGGAAGAAGGCAGAGGCTGAGAACTCATCGCAAAGTAGCTCTCAAGGGACATAACGTCTAATTTGGATTGCTGAGGACTGATAAAGAGCTCAGCACCTAATTAAAGCTGCTTCACAAACATCTCTCAAAGCAGAAGAAATATCTCCATTTGGAATCAGTGATCGTTCTCTGGGGTGTCATCATAAGCCAAAGACTGACAAGAATGATAAGTTGGCCTTTTGGAAAAATCTTCACCCTGTAAGATGGTAACCCAAAGACTGATGAAAATCACAAGTTCTATATTGCTGTCCTGGACAAGGTCACATTTTTCTTATCTGCACAAGCAAATCTTGCTCAACTCTCAGGCTAAGAATAAATAAAGCCTGAAAAATGCACAAGCTCTAGGGAGAAAGTAAGTAGCCCTTTGCATGGTGGGTAAGAGCAGTTCATCCATGAAAAGATGCATCCTAAGCAATAATGATGCCCCCTCAGTACAGGCTTCTCTGAATGGTGTTTCTAAGGCCCTTGGCACCAACTGGGAGAAAATTCTATGCCTCTGTACTGAGGGGTCAATTTTTAACCCCTATGTCTTAGTTCGCTAAAAGCTGCAGGGAGCAATATACCAGAAGTGGGTTGACTTTTATATTGGGAATTTATTAGGTAAAAAGCTTACAGTTCTGAGGCTGTGAAAATGTCCAAATCAAGGCATCATCAGAAATGATGTCTCACTGAAGGTACGTTGCTGGCCATCGTGTACTCCTGCCACATGGCAAGACACAATAGTGGTTCTGCCAGTCTGGGTCTCTGCCTCCTCCTCCAGGCTTACTTATTCCCTGAGCTCAGCTGTGGGCCATCAGGCATATGGTTCATCTCTTCCCTCTCCTCTGGGCCTTGTCTTATCCAGCCTCTTGGGGTTTCTCTGTCTCTCACTTTTTTTCTGTGTGTCTTTGCTTACAGTCCTCCATTCATAAAGGACTCCAGCAAGGGAACGAAGACCCACCCTAGGTCATGCCTCACTGAAACAATCCAATCAAAGTCCCCGCAACTGAATTCAATCCAATCAAAGGGTCCCACATCCACAGGAATGGATTAGCTCCAAGAACATGATCTTTTCTGGAGTTCATAAAAAGCTTCAAACTGTCACACCCTAATTGGGAGTATAAAGTAATACTCTACTTGTAGTGAGTATTACTTTACTACCTTTAAATCATATTCAGACATCCAACTTGAAGATTCCATTCAACCTGAATGGCAGGGAATCATTCTCTATCTTTATTTTCTCACTGGTTCATCTGCCTCCAAGTGGTGAAAAAGTCTTGAGTTGTTGTTTTTTTTTGTTTTTTTTTTGCAGAGCAAAGGAGCCAGAGATGGGCACACTGAGATGCCCACTGGTGTCCTGAAGTCAGTCAGTTCTGCTACTTCTGAGCCACCAGGGACACAACCCTTGGAAGAGGTGAGGAGCCCTTGTGGATGAACTTTCCAGGTACATACAAAGCACCTCCCTGGAGGGCATCTGCTGAGGTGTGCACACTCAGTTCCCATCTGTTAAGGGTTGAATTTTGACCCCCTAAAATATATGCCCAGGTCCCATGAATGCAACTTTATTTGGAAATAAGGCCTTTGAAAACATGATTAGTTAAGACAAGGCCAAACTGGATTAGGGTGAGCCATATTCCAATATAACTGGTATCCTTATAAGATGGGGGAAATTTGGGATACCCAGACACAGGGAGAAGATAACCATGTGACAACAGAGGCAGAGATTGCAGGGCTGTGGCTGCAAGCCAAAGAATACCACAGATTGCCAGCAGACTACCAGATGTTAGGCAGTGGCAAGGAAGGATTTTCCCCTACAGATCCCAGAGGGAGCATGGCCCTACTGACACCTTGATTTTAGATTTCTGGCCTCCAGAACCATGAGACAATACCTCTCTGCTGTTTTAAGCTACCTAGTTTGTAACACTTTGTTACAGCAGCCCTAGGAAATTGGAAATGCCTGTCCCTGGCTGGGTTTCCTGTGCTCTCTGCTCTTCCTTCGCTTCTCAAGAGACATTTCGAGTCACCTCTAAATAAGCTGAGGCTTCCGGGAGACACTGAAAAAGAGGTTGTCTTCCAGAAGCTTCAAGTTTGGACTCCCTAAGGATGGGGAACACAATGACTGTTCTTACCATTTCCAAACAGAGCTGAGGAGGAGGAAAAGAAAACTGCAGCAAGAACAAAACACAAATCTCTCTCTCCCTCTCTTTCCTCCCACTCCCAGTACACACATACACACACCCCATGCACTTCAGTGAAAAAACAAAAACACAACTAACAATATTATTATTCCATTGTATTAGTCAGCTAAAGGGGTGCTGATGCAAAATACCAGAAATCTGTTAGCTTTTATAAAGGGTATTTATTTGGGGTAGAAGCTTACAGTTACCAGGCCATAAAGCATAAGTTACTTCCCTCACCAAAGTCTATTGCCATGTGTTAGAGCAAGATGGCTGCCAACATCTGCCAAGAGTTCAGGCTTCCTGGGTTCCTCTCTTCCCGGGGCTCTGTTTCTCTCCAGGCTCAGCTGCTGTGCTTTCTCCACAAGGCTAGCTGTAGATTATCAGACAAATGGCTCTGTCTCTCTCCCTGGGGCTTCTGCCCTGTCTAAGGAACTGTCTCTATTCCTCTGTGTTCTTCTCCTTTGTGTTCACTTCCCAGGCTCCAGCTCAAAACTCCCACTCTCTTCTTTGCCATGTAGTTTTCTCTGTGAGCCCCCACCCACCAAAGGGGCAGGAACTTAACGTCCTACTGAAGTGGCCCAATCAAAGCCCTAATCATAATTTAATCACGCCCAGGTACTGACCAGTTTACAAACATAATCCAATATCTATTTTTGGAATTCATAAATAGTGCCAAACTGCTACATCCATTTAACCAATAAAGAAACTAAGACCCAGAATTGTTTACCAACTTTCCCCAGGTGACAATGGCATGTGACTGCGAAGGCAGAATCAGGATCCAGTTCTGTTTAACTCCAAAGCTCATGCCTCTAAAACTGCTTTTGTCAGAAGGTGAAAACAGTCCAAGATTTCAGAGAATGACTTGTAGGAAGGAAAGAGATGTTTAATAAAAAACAAATCAGGTGCTTGGAAAAGTAACATATTAACAGGCAGATGCTGATGATTAAAGTAAGGTAAACTGGCTATAGAGCTTTTGTCCTTTATAATTTCTCTTTCTCAAAGTAGGATATAGAGCACTTTAAAGAAAGGGATGACAATCTCAGTTTAATGACATGTTTTCAATTATTAGGTATCTAATGCTGGGCAACAAACTATTCCAAAACATAAAGCTTAAAACAACACTTATCTCCGTTTCTGTGGGTCAGGAATCTGGGTGTGGTTTGGCTGGGTGCCTCTTGCCCAGGGTTGCTCATGAGTTTGCAGTCCAGCTGTCACTGGGGCTGCCTTCATCTCAATTGCCAGTGGCAGAACGGTCTGCTTCCTAGTTCCCTCCCGTGGTTGCTGGCCAGCTTCAATTCCTCGTGGGCTGATGGGCTGAGGTTCAGTTCCTCATCGTGGCTTGTTGGCCTCTCGGTAGTGTAACTCAAGACAAGGCACTGGGCTTCTCCCAAGTGTGAAAGTGAGAGAGAGAGAGAGAGTCTTCTTATAATCTAATCTTGGAAGTGATGTCCCATTATTTTTGCCATATTCACTTCATCAGAAGCAAGTCACTAGGCACAGTCCACACTCAAGGGGTAAGGATTACCGGAGCGTGAATTCCAGGAGTAGGGGTCACTGGGGCACCTTAAAGGCGGCCTACCGCATGTGCTGACATGGTTTATTGCAGGGCTGAGCATCAGACTGCAGAGCTCAAATCTTAGCTTTATCATTTGCTAGCTATGTGACCTTCAACAAACTACTTTACTTTGCACCTCAGTTTGCTCCTTGGTAAAACAGAACTATTAGAGGTACCTACTGATCTCAAAGAGTCATCATGGATTAAATGAGTAATAATCATAAAAAATGTAGAATAGTGCATGACGTATGGTAGGCATTTAATGAATGTTAGCTAGCATAATATTAATAATTATATCAGATATAAAGTAGCTTTTCTAGCTAAAAAAATGTATGTGCAAACAAGGAGCCCTTTATCTTTAGTTTCTGAAAAGAATGTGCCATATATGAATTGGTCACAAAGGAGGCTGAAGCCACAACCATTCTTGGAAAAATTGGAAAACTTCACCTATGTTGGCACTGAGCTTTTTTCTCAACAGTAAAATTGCAAACAACGAATGCATAATCTAAGGAAGCAGAGTACTTTATTATTGCATCATTCTCATGGTCTACCTCTTACCCTCATTTCATAAATATCTTACTGCCCAAAGAGAGAACAATTACTGCCCACTGAGGAATGGAGTGAGCTTATTTGGCTCATGTTGCTCTGTGAATTGAATCACAGGTATACAACTCTTCCTCACCCTTCCTTCATTGCTGACACTACCTGCCCTACATAGACCACCCAAAGACACACAATCAGGCTCGCCCTGTAGCACATACTCAGACACAATTCTTAAATATAAATATTAGTTACATTTTGAAACGAAATGGAATTTCATAGAAATGGCTTACTAACATTTTCCATTAGTGAGATTTCACCTGACACTCTTCATGTATTCCCCAACTTAGTAAAAAGCATCCTTCATCTCCATCCACCCAGACATTCCAACCAAAACTGACAAGCCACCCTGGCTCCTCCCTCTTCCTCACTTTTCCCGTCTGATCCCTCACTCTCATATATTTGGCCCTCCTTGGACACTTCCTTTCTACCCCAAGTGCAGCTGCCTTATTTTGAACCCTCACCAATGTTCATCATGGGTATTGACACTAATTTTGGCTTTTAGGAATGAGCCCAGATCTGAATTAGCCTGAACAAAGGAACTGGGGTTATATTTACATCAGAGAGGAGATTAAACATCATTATTTTCAGTATAATGAAGAATGCAAAAGTGTACCTCCTCTGTCCTGCTACCCTCTCAATTGCTTATCAAAAACAAACATAAATAGAAAATCAGTTCATACGTACCACTGCTTCAAAACTGAATCATGTTACAAGAGCTGAAGCAACGCCCTTCTATGCTACTGGTATAGAAAATCCATCACAATAGCCTACAATGTCCCAAAGCCAAGCTGAATTCCTTTCAGAAATGAGGAAGGCCAGCTCCTCAATCCACTTTATCACCTAGACTCAGAAACCCCATGTGTAAATAGCCCACAGCTCACCACGTTCTTCATGAAAATTGCGAGCAGCCCTCACCCCTGTGGGATCTGGTCTACTACTGAGCCAGAAGGGAACAGACACCATGCTGCACTCTCCGCCTCCTTTTTCTCTGGACTAGCCCAAAGCTTCCTTCTTGAGGGGCTTTTTCTCCCCTTGCTAATTGTCTCACACAAAGAGACTGCTAGTGAGAGGCAAGGGAAATGTCAGTCACTCCTCATGTTGCCACTTGCAGCAAAATCCTGAATTCCACTATAGATTCAGCTGGAACACGTTTGGGTAAAGAGACATCTTAAAATGCAAAGCTACTAACCTGAGAAGGGGGATAATGTCAAAGCACCATCATCCATTGGACACTGAATGAGAGTAAAGAGCAAGGACCTCACGGATTGGAACTCAAGATAAGTTCTATAGCAGTAGGGAACCCGTAACTCCTAAATCAGGCAGCAGTGTTCAGCGAAGGCACTGACAGACTGAGCTTCAGAGTGAGGGATTCTGGGTGGCAGAGGATGAACATGAGGATTCTGGGTGCTTGATTCCAATGATTTCTGGGATTGTGATGAAGATGACAGTGTTCTCCAAGTAGCATACGAAGTGGTACCACTGGAGCCAGGCTCTGCAGTGAGGTCAGGCCCTCCAACTCTAACCTGTTCTGGTTTCATGTCAGGTTTTCTCTTCCTCCCTTCCCTCACACCTGTCCTGCATATTCTGTGAGCAGGCTATTTTGCCTCTATCTCAAGCCATCAGAGATGACAGGATCTTCCTGAAAGAGGGAACTGAGCAGGTGAAGACAAAGGAACAACACCCCCCACCCCACCACAGAATGCTGAGAGTCAGACTCATTCTTAGAAGTCAGACAATCCAACAATTGTGCCAGTTATGAAAATCTTGAATGCAATGCATAGCAGGGCAAATAATGTTCCTGAGAATATTGAGCATCTGGATTCAGCCAGCTAGCTGGGCAATTTAAGATGAGTTTCTGTCTCATACGACCCAAAGAGACTAATTCACATTCGACAATATCACTGGCAGGAGGCTATTCAGCCCTTGCTTTGATCATTCCAGATGACAAACCTCCATTTTCTGGAAGGACTCAGATTTTTGGTTTCTGATACTCAGTTCTTCTTTGTATTGAATAGAATTTGCTGTTTTTAACCTATGCTCTTTACTAGGTCTTCGTTTATTCATTCATTTAATGCCTTGTGTAGTCAGGAAACAACAAGTGTCCTTTCTTCCCTAGGAAACATTTTTCACACAGTCCCGGGCACTGCACTGTAGGTCCTACAGCCAGCAGTCCCATGCCACAGGCAGCATGACTTGACTGCTCTCCCTCAGCATTCCATGAGCTGCCTTCTACATGCAAGGCAAGTTCTAGGTTGGAGAGTCCCTCAGGCCACCACCAGACAGATTGGGCCAGACACACATGCTCCAGCATGTGCACGAGGGCTACTCTGCTCTCTCTGGAACCAGGACCAGAGGTCTGCACTGGGAGCATGAGCCATTTACACATGGAGCGGTAAGGGGTGATGGAGGAGCCAGCCAGGGCACCACAAGATCCTACCAATTTTAAGTAGCCTTTTCCTAGACTGGGTGCTTGCCCTGTAACTAGAGCCTTTTAACTGTTTTCTGGAGCTTTGAAAAAGTTGTTTCTGCCAGTTCTTGCAGGTTATTCGAAGCTTCTGTGGGGGGACAGGGCCCTGAAGCATCTCGTTCCACCATCTGGAACGGGCAAGGCATAGGAGTGTTTTCAGCAGGGAAATAATGTGGTTTTAGTTACAGTGTTTCAAAGATCCCAAATTCTATCTTTGAAGCACTAGAGGAAATCTAATCTCTCTTCCCCATGGTAATCTTTTAAAAATTGAAGTCTCTGCTGTTTCCCATAACATTTCTCTTTTCTACCATAAATATCTCCAGCTCCATCAAGCATGTGTCGTATAACAGGGTTCTGACTCCAGGCCAACATGATATACTCCTGTGAACTTATTCTAGTTTTTCAACGCACCTCTTAAAAGAGGGTTCTCAGATTGAATATAGTAACTGAACATTACCCAAGCAATGGATGATACTATGGGACCATTATCTTCTTTATTCTATACCCTACCCCTACTGGACTACATTTGCAGTCTATTTGGGGTGTCCAATTCACTCATTCATTTATTCAATATTAATTGAGAACCTATTATTTTAATTAAGTCAATTTCTAGATAAATATTATTTTGGGAGAGATACATAAGCCTTTTTTATTTCTCCTGAGTAAAGACTCCTGCTCCTTTACACAGCAGGTAAAGAGGCACATAAACTTCTGTATATGCAAAATGAGAAAGGAAAAATGGGCTAAAAAAGCTTTACATGTCCAGATTGTACATGGATTTATCAGCCCAGTAGGATTAGTCAGTCTGTAGCCTCTATTATGGGAAGTCTTTAAGAAATACATATTTAAAGTCACCTGCAAGCACTTTTTATAAGATGTTTCCCTACATAAGCCCCAGGGAAAGTTTGATTATTTTTTAAATTCCTGATTTTTATAAAATCAGAATGAGGCTTAAGTGGCATGCTACTTACAGTTGGGCAGGAAAACATGGTTAATTTAAGCAGATCAATAAAGCTTAAAATTATCCCTGGAAAGCTACCAAATTGTCCCTGGATATGTGTTTCCAATAATAATGAGACCATTAAAACTACTTACTTTACTTCTCAATGTTTATGTGCAATTGTTTCAGTAAAGAGGATGTTAATATTTTTCAAATTATCAATAAGTGAAAATGTATGCTGAGTCCTCCTACAGGAAGCCTGGCTGCTCAGGCCACCAAGATACCACAACTGACTTGCTAGAAGGTACCCTGACTGCTGACAAAGTTCTAGTGAGAAGCTTTCACGGAATAACCTTGCAAACCCTAGTTTGATAATGTAACATTAAATTCCATACCTGGTTGGTAAAAATGAAAGTACATATTTGTAAAAGCAGTAAATTAGTTATTTCCCCAAATTTTTTGAGGCTTCACTTCAGGAGAAGTTATGTTCACTGCTCCAGCAGCTACAGTCAGGACTATTGCTAACTCAGATACAAATTAGAAAAATGCTTCGCTTTCTCTTGGGAGGCACAAATCAACACTAGGCTTCCCAGCCTGATAAGAGGAGCTTGGGCTGGACTTCCTTCACTTCCTTCTCACCTTTTATCCGTTATCTATTGCCAGAATAATACTGTGTAGCAAAACACTCCAAAAGTTAGTGAATTAACATAACAACCATCTATTATTCCGTATGATTGTATGAGTTGGCCAACCAGTTCTGCTGGTATGGACCATTCTTGCCTTATGGAAACTGGGCTTTCCATTCATTCTACAGTCAGTGCCAGATTGGCTGAGGGCTGGCTGGCCTAGAATGACCTTAACTGGGACAACTTAGCTCTGCTCCATATGGTCTCTTAACCTCTAGTAGATGAGCTCAGGCATGTTCTCATGGAAAAAGCAAACGTCTAATAGAGTGGGCAGAAGCCGCAAGTTTTCTTGAGGTCTATGCTAGAAAAGGACACACCATCACTTCTGCCACATTCTACTGACCAAAGCAAGTGACAAGGCCAGTCCAGATTCAAGGATGGGGATAAAGAGTTTACCTCTTGATAGGAGAAGCTTCAAAGTCACGTTGCAAAGGGCATGGATGTGAGGTGGAGACTTGAGGACACTTTTGTAATCAATCTACCACAATAGCCTTCATCTAGGTACCTGTACTAATGTACACAGTGGCCTTGGCTACAGTTCACAAAATTTCACCTTTTTAGACAATTGGCTAGACAAAAATAATAACCAATATTCTATTTGCCTTGGTTGAATCAAAAAATATTATATACTTTGGAATTGCAATGGTGAGCAAAAAGAGACATGATTCCCTGCTTCCCACAAGCCTACAGTCTATGCCTTCCTGTTCTCCCATTACCGTTTTGATAGTATACAAATAAATGTCGCATTTTCACTTCAAATTTCAAAAGGTCCTATATAAAATCAGTTTACCTCTTTCAAAACTCCAAGTATAAAAAGCAAGTTTGAAGTATCCTTCAAAGTCATCTGATCCAAGGTCTTTATTTTACAGATGAAGAAACCAGTATCCAGAGAGGTAGGAACTTGCCCAAATTCATTTATCCAGGCAGCAACAGAACCATAACCAGAACTTAGATCTCCTCTCTTCCATGCCAGCACTCTGCTCACCATTACTTCAGCTTTGAAGTTAGAAGCTTTGTGCCTCTTTTCTTCAGCTTTGTCTGGGTTTGAATGTTTTCATTTCCCAGAGTTCTGTTATTCATCATAAATGTAGAAGAGTCCCAGGGTGGGTATGGGAAAAGCAACTTTGAACCTTATTGCAGTGATTCAAGTAAGTTCGGTGTTCTGAAATATGGAAGTGGCAGAGGAGACTGAGAGAGTGGCATGTATTCCAAATAAAGTTAGAAGTCTAGAATTGACAGAATTTTTAGAGTGAGGAAGAGAGAGGAAACACGGATGCAAATGGGACTTCTGCCATGGGCAGCAGTATGGCTACTAGTGCCATTCACAGAGGAACCAGATTATAAGGGTGGAAAATCAATAGATTGGTTTTGCCCATTGGTTTTGTGCAGCCTTCCATACTTTCAATTGGGAATGTCCTTTAGACAGCTGTAGATAAAGGTCTGGGGTTCTGGATGGAGAGATCAATGAGTGTCTTTGGTCCACACATTCTTTCAACAAATATTATGTAAATACTCCTTCCATGCTGAGCATTGTGCTGTGCTGAGAATGCAGAGAGGCAGGGCAGGTTGGTCCCTACCGTCATGGAGTGTCCACGTTTGCAAGACAGTGCGATCCTGTGAGCATCTCTAGCAGCGTCATCCCCTGTAAATGTCAAAGGAACAGACTCCTCAGTGATGATTTGCCCCAAACTAAGCGAGTGGGAAGTGGCAGAACAAGAGCCCTAATCTGCCTCTCAGGGGCTCTTTTAGTCTCAAACCCTGCTGTGCCCCTCACAGCTCCTGAGTGGCCTGGAGAACAGCATCTTTATTGCCATAAACTAGGTGGTCCCTGGTCCCAGTGAATCCCTCCTCCAGCTCGAATGTTTCACAAGTATTGAAAACACATCATGAGGATTGAAACCTGGATTTCTTCCCTTCCTCATGAGTGGTGCTGGCCATGGACAACTTCCCTGGCACAACCAGGGCTGGCTGTGTCTAAGTGAATGGGCCCAAGAATCTGAACACTTTTTTTTGAGACTTTTACTCTCTTGCCTGGAAAGAAATGTATTTGGCTATCACATGCTAAACATTCTTCAGGTTACAGCACTTAGAGTAGAGGCTGCCCCCAGGAAGAGCTCATAGTCACGTGATAGTAGGTCAGGCATTTACATTCTAAAAGGTTGTGTGGTCAGAATTAGAAATTCATGGCAGAACACAAATCATCTTCCAGTTATTATCACAATTATCATCCATAACAACTTCTATTTATTGGGTGCTCACTCTGTGCCAGACACTGTTAAAGCTAAGCTGTATGTAATTTATTTTATTTCCTTATGAGGCAAGGAAAATTTTTATCCCTTTTGTCAAAAGGGGCTGAAACTTAAAACTGGTTAAATATCTTTAGATATTTTTAAAAGGCAACAGAGCTAGGAAATATCAGAACTGGAATTCAAAGCTGTCTATTTCCTCCAAAGCAAGTTCTTAACCAATAAATCAAACTAAACCAAATCCCTGTGCATTCCATATTTTTCTCCAAATGAAATTTTGATGTACACTGTGCTCTTCTCAAGTCACACAGAAACTGTTCATCACAAAGGCTTCCTCTTTCATTTGTGTGACTGTCGACATAAGCTGAGTGCTGAAGGTGGACTGTCATTCGCACATTCCCCTCAGTACAAATGTTCCACTACTCAGTCCTGAATGGAATTAATGCTGGTAGAACAAAGAGTTTCCAGAATATTTTATTTAAATATAAGCTAATTTAATATCTATAATCATCATTGTCATCATATCTCAACTTAGGAAACAAAGATTCGAACCTTTTAATGATGCTTTTAATAATGGAAAGAGGTCAAGTGATGTCTCCTTCATAAACAAGAGAAAAGAAAAGCTGAGCACAGGATGGGGAAAAAATTATCTATATCATTTGACATAATTTAATGAGAGTTAGATTGGTTCTGGGATATGGCAATAAAATGAACTAACCCATACTGACCAGATTGGAGAAATCTATTGGATTTAAATTTTTATAAAATTTGAGTGGGAGAGAAATGATTATTTAATATTATGAAAAATAGTGAAAGAAAAAATTATTCATAATTTTGTTTGATTTTACACTCTCAAGTTTGCTTAGCCCTGCTGTAATATGAAATTTCAACCCCAAAGCACAGCCACTATGTAGTTTCTTTGGTGCAAGACAGTAGGTAAAGAAAACAAATAGAATCTCCAACATTTTGCAAAGTTGAAATCCTCAGGTTTTCAACACAGCATACAGGGTTTGCGTGGATGCTACCTTATTTCATGGACAGCCACTAGATGGCGAGATTTGACATGAAATGGAAGCTGCAGATGAAGTTTAAGCCTTGGAGAGGAGGCAGAGTAATTCTGAGTTAGTGAAAACTTCTAATTGTACCATATCTGTAAAGAGATGTAGCATGGTCATGCTTAAGGTGTGTACAGTACATATAACTATACTAAAAACTTTTATTGATTCAGTCAAATTCTTGTCTACCAGTAAATTGGTTTTTATGCACGGTGGTTACTGTTGTCCATCCCCCATTCTCACGGCAGGTAGCAGTGGGGTCTGACCTGGTGTAGCTTGCTGGTGCCAGAAAGGGAAATAAAACCCCACTTCCTCAAGATCTGGGTTGGGCACCGGCCAAACACTCGTCACAGCCTTTGATTGGCTACTTTGGATGGCTGGGGTCCAGCTCTGAGGGCAGCCATTATTCCAAACCACTCTAGACAAAGGAAGTGGAGAAGACTTAAAGATGGTATGCTTCCTCAGAGCTGCAGAGGACAAGTGAAGGGTACATTTACTGGGCAGGTCAAGAAAACACAGCTTTGAGGAACCATGGAAGAAGCTCTTGGTGTCCTCCCTGGCCTCTCCCTCAACCCCACTATAGGGCACTTGTAGTCAGCCAGGACTCCCTTAGTGAGTTCCTGACCTTGTTCTGGCTAAAATTACTAACTTGAGAAACTCCTCTCCAAAGTGGCTCACCACCCAGTATTTGCCCTCTAGGCAAAAGCAGCTTGAGACAATCAAAGCAATGTAAGAAACAATTGGGGGGCGGATGTGGCTCAAATGGTTGGGCATCCATCTGCCATATGGAGGGACCTGGGTTCGATCCCCGGGACCTCCTGGTAAAATAAAATAATATATATATAGAAGGCGCATGGGCTGCCAGGCTCTGTGTGCCAGTGGGCTGCCAGGCCCCGGGAGCCATGCAGCAAGATGATGACGTAA